>JAPYYS010000161.1:0-145946 GCA_030522525.1 Campopleginae sp. 14b
AGAATTGCTGACATACACATTTTCCAGAACCCTGCACACCGAGAGAGTGCACGCGTGCAGAGAATTCGACGGATATCCATGTAACTTTTGAGACTGTTGGTGAGTGCATCAACGCGAAGCTCGCTTATACACGCATATTTTTTTAACATGCTGGATATTTGATGCACGTGAGTCCCGCACACTGACTCGGCAAGAAACCGAACTCTTCCATGAGTCACGATTTGAAAAACCGCACGCAAGACTTTGCTAGAAGTCGTCGTTAATGTATATCGATACGAAAAATTCTCTTCAGGAGTTGAAAAATAAATCTTTCGATTGTCCTGGGCCAAAAACCATTCAACTCCAGAATAAAAATTACGTCACACGATGGGAAATAACTGTTGAACCGAAATAATTGCCGTCCGTACTTCTGCAACTGAGCAAACGAAGAGACTTTTTGGTCAGCGAAATAATCTGGACCAGATCCATGTAATGATTATTTTTCGGATTAATACGTGACCTTCAAAATTCGAATAAAATTGAAAAAATGCTAAAACGTCTATTTTAACTCGACAATGATAATAATTATAATTATTGATATCGTATTAGCATACAAAAAGTAAAATTTCTTGATATTTCGTAGATTATTTTCATTAATCGATACTCGTGTGAGTGAACGACCTGCACGTACGATAGGGAGAAAAGTATATACAATTGGACTTGGGAATCGATATGCAGACATAAACACAGTGCAGGCAAAGCGAGTAGAGTTAGTTGAATATCGTAATAGCATAACCTGAAGAAAAAGTTGTGCGTTTTGTGGCCCGAAGGCCCCGACGAATGAGATTATAGTTTAGGAGGATTTGCGTGAACGTCATTCTCGATGCACAGACATCGTGCCGCATAAGATTCGTTGGGTAATCCTTGCCTGCTGGGCTACAGTGAAATTTCTCATGATAATCTCCGCGATGTTTTCTTAGCTCTATGGTCCGAGACGTTTTACGTACGACCCGCCCATCTCAGAGGTCCATAATTCTCAGAGGCCTCGGATATACGGCACCGATCGCTTCTCTTGACGCACCCTCGCGGTCATTCGATGCACCAAGACTTTGGAGGGCATCTCAAAACCTTCCAGAAGCAAGAATCTTCATACATCCTTCGGCTCCATCTCGAAGGACTTTGCGTGCGTAATTGCACAGAATTTTTATGACCGCCACGAAAAATGTCTGTTGGCCTCTGTTTCCAAAAGGAATATCTGTCGAAAAACTTGGCCCGCGTTGAAACTCAGGAATCCTCGAAAAATTTGCGTGCAAACGATGAAAAATGAAAGTGATTTTTTTTCACCAAAAGAATAATAATGTATGTGAATATCGCAATAGTGTACGTAAACGAAAAAGTTTATAGGTCCACGCGTGAATCTTATAATCGTAGGGATCTTTGAGAAATTGCTTCTGTTCGCTGAGACAGATAAAAGGGGATAAAGACCGAATGCGAAGTTCAGGACGATAAAAGAGGATCTCGGATACGCGACCCGGTATTCGCGAGTTCTCGCTACACGATCACGAGCACGAGAGAGCGAGGGAGAGAGAGAGAGAGAGAGAGAAAGGAGAAATCTGCTGGACCGTACTGAGGTATTTCCAGGCGATCCGTTGCAGCAACGATCTCGTTATAGCTCCGTCTCGTTCTCTCTCTCTCCTCATAAATACACAGACATATCTTTCTCTTTAGTATTATAAAGAGAAGCTCGCTGGTCGAAAGAGGCGCAACGGCCCCCTCTTTGGATTGCGGAGTACCGTAAGTGCGACCTTGCCTTCATGTACGAAGAGAAATCAAACACAGACCGAGGACACACGGTAGATCGGACGCAGGGAAGGGGAAACGAGATCTCGTGCAGAGCCAGGCATACTCATACTATCCCTGACTCCTATCGGTTTAATTAATCTCATCTAATCGTATGCATAATCGCCCACTAATACCAAATAACTAATCATAAAAATTACTTCATTACCACCCCTCGATTTATTTCTCATTTTATGAACGACACTATATAAACCACTTATTTCTCGAATTCCAGCGCGCATGCTGATTTCGAAAACACTGAACTACGCAACGTTGGGATCCAAAGAAAACAAAAAAAACACATTTTTCCGTTAATTATCTGTTGAATTTGAAAAATCATGACAATTTTTGTACCGATTTTGTCTTTGGACCCCAAAAAAATATCGTTTTATTGTCTGCGCTGAATATTGCATAAGAATCTTGAAATTTGTCCGAGGAAAAATGGAATTTCGTTGGATTCCAACGTTGCAAACTTCAACATGCTTTATTTCGGGCTATCCATTCGATCATGCAATAACAATCGTATAAATTGATAAAAAATGTGCTAAATTCCACGATCTCTTGGAGGCTTATTTCTATAATTTTCTCATTCACACTGTCGTGAGATTTTTAATACATTTTCATAGTATCTTTAGAGATGTTTTTACTAAAAAAAACATAATTTTCATGCGTTTTCAAATAAATCGATGAAGTAAGATTAAAAAATGCAACATGGAGTCTCCTCAAGGAATTCTTGCAAGACAAGGCCGGCGTCGTAAGCTCAGGCCCGGTTCTCGATCCGTTGCTGAATTCTCGTACATATGTGACCGTACGTTCCTATACATGTTTTATATGCACGTGTGGTATTGTGTATATGTGTACATACCTGAATAAGCACAAACACATAGGCACATAGAAGCATACTTGGGACCTCTCGAGATAAAATTACAGAGTGTACAGTAATTCGAGGCGTTGGTAAGCCGAGCGTATAATTCAAGTCAAGTGGGGGCGATAGTATATATACATGCAGATCAACTGCGTGTGGAGCTTTTTCGCGATGCAGAATCGTTTTCACGATCCTGGCTCCGAGGACTCGATCAAGCCCGAAAAATGTCGGGAAATCGAGCCACGGTCGCGTCAACATATTATGAGCCTGAAGTTTGCATCGACGCAATGCCACGAAAAAAAAAAAAAAGAAACAAAAAAACAAAATGATTCGTCACTTTTTTATTTTACGAATCGATTCGTAAAGTCCAAAAACGGCAAAAGGTAAATTGAGAAAAAAAAATCGAAAAAAAGTGACTATTCGTTATTTGTTTTTTTTTTCGAATTAATTCAACAATCAATAATTAATCCGAGAATTAACGTATTAAAAAATGGCTGGTGCTTTTTCCACAGTCGAAAAGTGAATTTTATTGAAACCGAAATATTAACAACCGATTCGAATTGATATAAATGAATTATCGCTCCGTATATGGCGTGATGACGTAACTATATATTCATGATTTATTTTATTATCCATAAAGTCGTTCTGTTACGGTCCTGAATTCCTCCAGTGTAAAAAAGTTGACACTCGAGAGATTCAAGTGAATAGACTGTACGTTTTGTCGAACCGGCACTCGCTCATTCTCCAATGCATTGCATCGAACGATCGCTGTTGAAGTGAGCGATATAGCTACATAGTATATGCACTAAATCGCCCACGTACTTTATAGCTTCTCTCGAGCGAGACCACACTTTGCAGCCCCACTTTATGCACCTTGTCCCTCAGCGCAAAAGATCACCTTTTACTATTCCGGTCGTGAGGAACGACTGTATGTACATTAAATGTTCTACACCTGCCTCCTGAGCCCCGAGAGGAAATCCTCTTTGAAATAACATAATTCCTGCTAGATATAGATTTTCAGTTCGTTAACGGCAGAACCATCCGGCCGCAGATATATTCGCGAGCCAAAAGTTTTGCACGTTAAAAAATACATTTTCACTTTTAACTTGTGCTTCAAAAAGTAACGATGACCATTGGATGTTACCATTGGAATTTTTTTCTACAATTCTGTATTTGGTTTTAAATACGAATTCAATATTTTCAGATTTTATGTGAATCTGCAGAAAGATCCCACGACGAATCTCCGTTATTGAGTCGAGTGTGGAATTAACCTGTAGACACCAAACTGGTGAAAATTTGCACCCGCGAAAATTTCAAGTCTATCAGGTTTTCAAAATTGCTTTCTTCAATTTGGCCATTTTTCGAGACTAAAATTTAATTTTTCGATTTAAAAAATCATTGCAATCGATTACTCGGCATATTTTACCCCTAAAAAGTCTGGTTTCAAGATGAATTTCATGCATTCATCGAATAAATACAAAGTTTTGAAAACTCGAAGTACAAATTTGCACCGGGGTGGTTGGTGCGTGACCTAAAAAGGAGTCTGGTTTCTATCGGTTAATTCAGGAGCAAAGAACAATTAAGAGCTGGAAGCTGAGTGATTGCACGTGGATGTTAGATTTATAAATTGCATGTCGTGGATTAATGTATCATATTAGGAAAGTCTTCGAATTATGATAGCGACGAAGATATAGGAGGAGAGAGAAGGGAGGGAGAATTGTAAGCGCGACAGCTAGAAAGCGTGCGAGAGAGGGGAACGTGTATTTTTCGCGGAAGCGACGTAACAAGAATGCAGTCTTGTCATCGAGTTGCTGACGTACGGTACATTGGACCAAACGAGCGAGAGAGAAAAGAGAGAAAAATAGAAAGAGAGCAGAACAGTATTTTTGTCGTCTTGGTGTCGTTGTTGAATTTATTTATTTCTTTTCTTTCTAAATTCCTGCCTCTCGACTCGATACTATAGAGCGCGAGCTCGTCCCTGCGTCCATACTTTGTACGAGAGGGTGAAGCGACAAAGTGGCATGTGCGGCACGACGAGAGGAACATACACGTGTCTCTTGGCGAACTTGGAAATTTTATGCGTTCTAAGCTCACTCCCTATAAGTGCCACTTGCTCATGATAGAACGCTTGTTAGACACTGTAAGATTATGCATTGTCGCATCTAAACATTTTTTCGTATCGGCAAGCCTCCGGCGTGAAACGTACGAGACAAATTCTGGAACACGCGTGCTAATACGTCAGCTTTCTTTAGCAGCTTTCTTTCCTGCCGAAGAAACTCCAGTGACTTCATCAAATTTTTTACGGAAATACCTAATGTATATATTTTATTTTTTCGTTTCCGTTCGCGCCTTTAAGCAGCAACAAATAGTCGATGTCGCATGTATAAATAGCATTGAAAATCTGTGTACAGAGATTCTCGTCGTCTCATCACTCAATTAATCATCCCGAAGCAGCATGAAGTCATAACAACGGAGCTCCAATCACGAACTCGTGATTGAGCACGTCAGTGCACACAATTAAAACTTTTTTTAGATCCATTTGAATCAGAGGGGATGCTGTACTATGTCGTCATGGGTTCCAATTGTTTATACGACATTCGGACCCGTTAGCCATCATCTCGCTAGCCAAACAGTCCATTTATAATTGACTGGAAAGGTAAAAAAAACGTTGTTAGCTGCGTTAGTCGCCGAAGCAGCTCGAAGATACTTGTCAGTCGAGATGATTCATGGGCGAGCGTAAAAAAGAAAAATAAACAATGAAACCGTAGCCCGGGCATAACGTTAATGAGAGGAACAACGAAAGGTTTTCGATTATTTTTAGATTATTGTAAAACTTCAGTATTTATCTCGTTCAATTTTAAAAATACAAGCACCTCGACGGATTCGTCGATATATTTCAAACTTCATATCCGAAAGCGTTCAGACCGCACAAGCCGTTCGCCTACAAGTCTCATCGCGCGCGTGTGTGTGTTTATCGGAATGCAAGAAGCAAAAGGGAGATGGACATCGGGTTTATTGGGTCAGTAACATAAAACTATGTATACGCCCTCTCCTCCATACCATATGGGTTTATATTCTGAGAACATCTGACTGAATGAAACTTTACTCATTTATTTCACGTTATCGAGCCTCGTGCGATCAAGACCTGATAAAATTCTTATTAATTAATAGATTAATTATTTTAAAAAAACTCTGACAACGATTCGAGCGCTGTTTTGAAAAGAAAATTGGAACGTCACAAGATAAAATAGCACAACTATAAAACCGTGTCATCGGCGCTCGTGCAGCGATATTGCGGATCCTTTAGCACATCCGCGATTATCATACAATGAATATATATCTATATGTTTATTGTATCCGGTGATTCGGGATGATAATGCATTCATATTGATCTCGAATGTTTCATTTGCGAGAGAGGCTTGGCCTACGTCCGGTCGATACTTTATCGTATATCCTCGCTCTGCTCTCTCTTTCTCTCTCTCTCTCTCTCTCTCTTTCTTTCTCTACTCAGGCCATTGTTTCCGGTTTGAGTGTGTCTCATTGACGTCCATATTTATATATGTTTATGTGAATAGATGGTAAATTTTATGAGTACGGTAATGACTGCAACGAAGTACAAAACATTGCAATTTTCATTACGGCGGAAGGTCGTGCGTAATGAAAATATAATGATCGAGTTTTGTTTGTGCTCGGTGTGTATTTCCTATTCGAGTGTCGATATTCATGTGCAATCCAAGGCACAGGGAAACGAGACAGCAGGGGAAAATAAATAAAGAGAAAAAAGCGTTGAAAAATCTCGAAGGAATGAAGCGAAAAATGTCATCCATGTGTACCCCCGCAAGGTTTTCCGTTCTTCGCATAGGGAAATAATAAAAATATTTCCCGCAGGGCCTGGGAGTATTTTTGGGACTTATTTTTTCTGCTCTTCCGGAACTCGTTTAGTGGCACACACCGTATTGCCTGCGTACGTGCTCGGAAGCAAGTGTAAGGATTTTCAGAAGATCTCAACAGAATTTTTATTCCACCTTTTCTTTTTCTTCCCTCCTTGTTTATCAACTCTAAATAATTCCTAACTATCGAGCCTCCGTGCTGTTCATACTTTCATCAATATTTTATTCACAATTAAATTAATTTTCACCATAAATTAATCATAAAATTAATTTTCTATTTACCCTCCAATTTCCAATATTTTTCCTAATAATTCTCAAATATTCAGTTATCGACGGAGCGGCACGTTTTTCATTGGACAATCGCAGAATCTCTAGAAGGTTTTATTCGGTATTAAATCTAGAACCAAGCTTTGAGCCTTAGAACGAGTTTCTTAAGACTTCTTAGACACGAGGGACTTTGAGTTTTCGCCAAGTGGGCAGTGCGCGAATGTTTGTCTTCCACTCGAGACTCGCTAGCACAAAAATCGTGTATACACATGCATATTTCAACGGTGGAAGAAAATGGTTCGCCGTCGGCGAAGACTTTATTGTACCTGAGAACGCATACACTCACACACACTCACTATCACATGCATTCGTTGACGGAGAGACTGAGCTATTAGGAAATAACGTTGTTCCGGAATGAACAAATTTACGAAAAAAGAAAACGTGATTTTGACGGGAAAGGGGAGCCGAGGATGTCGTAAGAAAAGTCCATAAGAATAGCAGAAATCTTTGAGCGAAAGAATGACGACGAAGAACACAAAAATAGTGTCCGATGTGTTGGAAACCTGGGGATCAAGAATTGATCAGGATTTTGTGGGTGACGAGCTCAAGTTGACGAATAAAAACGACAAACTGTAGCATAACGATTGTGATGTTTGCAACGTTGAGATATAAAAAAAAATATTTTTTCCATTCAGTAATTGTTGAATTTTAGAATGTTGGCAATTTTTTGTGTCGATTGAGTTTTCGGCTCGCCACAGAAGATCTTTTCGTTGTCCAGCTCAAATATCCCACAATAATTATGAGCTTATCAGCTAAAGAATGAAGAAAATTTTTGCCGCATTCCAACGATGCAAACTTAGACACGATGTAGCATATCCCCTTCTGCCTAACGATAAAAAAGTAAATATCTATAAAAGATTGTCGTGAATCGGTTCCCGCCGAGGGAGAATCGATAAAAAATTACCAAAAGGAATCAGACTAATTTGTACATTTAACTGGGAAGTGGGCTGATGGGGGAAAAGGAAGACTGAAAAATCAGTCTCCACAGGCGTAGTGTAGTTGTTTGAGATTCACGAGTCTCGTGCTAAGGAAATTCAAGAAGTGGTGCAGAAATAATCAAGCGAGAGAGGGAGCGAGGGAGAAAGAAAGAAAGAGAGAAAGAGAGAGAGAGAGGGAGAGAGAGAGAGCAGGAGAAAAGCGGCTGAGAATGCGACAACGTTGGAGCGGAGTCTTCTCGTATCTTGTTGGAATGAAACTGGAGGGATGAAGGGACGAGATTCCTGGGGCTTCTTAGGCACCCCGTGGCTCGTTTCGCACCAAAAAATATATCCGTGCATATACATATACATGAACGTATACTCGTGATTCTCCATGGCATTGGTCGTCGAGAGAAGACGAGTCTCTCTCCTTCGTTTCCATGCGCAGCAAGCTCTCACTCAAAAAACCGAGAGGAAAGAGGCAACGTCGAGCCAAAATAAACTCTCGCAGACCATGGAGACTGTGCCGATGACGAAAACCGTGCACTCCTCCAAACCATACGCACAAATACTCGTGTCAATTTTTAAAAAAGCAATGTATACACGAAAACCCATGTTACTACGGGTCCATTTCGAATTCGACGGCTTCTCGGTTTATTCTTAGCGAAACACCAGTGTCCTTGGAATGACTCTGAAGTTCGCACCGTTGAGATTCAGCGAAAAATGATTTTTCTATTACTTATTCATTGGATTTTGGAAATTATCGCCATTTTTCGAGTCGATTTTGTTTTTGGGTTGCATGAGATGATCTTTTTTTTCCACACCGAATATTGCAAAATAATTACAGGTTCTGCTCCAGAAAAAACAGATTTTCGTGGCATTTCAACGATGCAAACTTCAACATAATGTCTTTGGACGAGAGTAACGATTCTAGCGACTAAAAACAATTCCCACAGCAACCTTCGATGATTTAGAAAGAATTTCATTTGCTGATAGAAACTCGCCAGTTAATGAGACAAATTTTTCGCAAAAATGATCATTATACAAAGAGAGAAGGGAGAGAAAGAGGGAGGGTGGGTTCTATACATTGGTAAGATGTTGAGCATTCTGCACTGGATAGTGTGCTCTGTTGCGACCGTTACGAGAACTTTTCTCGGCCATTTAACTCGATAATATACCGGGTGTGCTCGAGCGTAAAGTTAACTGCGATGTGCTCAAACGTATGCATCTCCATATGCGTGTGTGTGGGTATATCGTTCGATAACGATGAAAATAACGTTTCACGATGGCACGCGACGATATATTTGCAACTGGAAACTCCACCATTGCAATTAAACGATTTTTATTCCCCCATTTTATTCACATCGTTCCCCCGAATCGGAGCTAATAAAAATCCTCAAAATTCTACCGATTTTTAGTTGAAATTCTACTAAATCTTGAAAACTTAAATAAAAAAGAAATAAAACGAACGAGCAGCCACGATTTTTTTACCGAAAGCTCCAAGGTCAGGGCGGAGCGAGTTTTGAATTGTTTTTTTTTCCTTTTTATTACTTTATCAGTTCATTTTTTCTTTTTCAAAAATATGCTTAGCATATAAATAAGGCCCCCCGACCACAACACCACCACCTTCTCAATGTCCTCGTCGTAATGGTGAAACTAGTTCGGCCCATCCAGTTTTTCCACTCTCTTGAGAGCTGCGAGCACAAGCCTGTGCACTGTAGTGCCAGGGCAACAGCCAGAACACAGCATCTCAACGTTTATCGAGCTCTACAGCGACACGCGAAACCTGCAACTTGTTGCTCTCCAGATATATAGGCCCACAGTACTCACACGCTGTACTTTTGCGCCGTTTTATTCTCCATCTCTCGTATCGAGCACGATTTATTATTCCTTATCGAATTTCACGCACGTGTCAAAAATTAGAAACAACAATCGTGCGTTGAATTTCCAGAGTCACGAATTTTTTCATTAATCGGTCATGAAACTTTTCCCATTTAGGTCTTAAGTGATCCGATTACGTGGTTTCAATTTCGTAACCCAAATTGTTACCAAATCAATTTTTTTCCGATTTTTGCGCCGAATTTTCGAATAAATATTGTGTGGAATAGGAATCTCAGATTTCATAAAAAATCATTTGATCATGCTCCATTTTTTTATAATAAAAATTGTCGGAAAGATCGGAACTGAGAATTTCTTTATTGAAAGAATGCCAGTTTTTTTTTTTTAAGTTTTCTAATAATTCGATTTTATAGGAAATGGGAATTATTTATGCTCAGAAACGTCCAAATTAAAATGAAGTGAATGTTGACGCTTTAATTTATTTAATGTCAATGCTAATTAAATGCTAATCAATCTGTAAGTCCGGCTGTGCGAGGGTGAATAAATAAATGAGAGAAATTGGGAATAAACTCACCAAGGTCTTCGACCAGCCGAAGCATTACACCTCCAATGTGCAGTTCTCCTTTGACTCGAAGACTCCTCTCGACTTGAAGATCCGTGACGTAGACGCGCAGCACCCAACTGCCGTCTACCTCGTGACCGTCCGAATACATAATGTTGTTGTTGATTGTTTTCTCTTTACGTAGCGATATTCAGCACGATGGACTTATTGGGTTGTGCGGAAAAATGGAGATCGGAATGGGAAAAAAATGGAAAACCTCTTTCGTCTGGTCCGGACGAAAGGGAAACGAAAAAAGACGAAGATCGTCAAACACTTTTCACACAGACACGATAAATTTGTTTATTTTTAGATGATAATTCCCTGGGTCGCCTCCTCTCAGCATCGAGTTTACTCAGCGTACCGAACTCATTGTTAAATCCTTGGATTTCCCGTGCACTTGACACTTTTTATCAATATCCAGCGATTAATTATTCGGAGACTCGAGGGTACTCAGATTTTTTAGAAACTGTAAAATGTGCTTTTGAAAAAATCACAATTGATTGAATGTTCGATATTTATTCGCGAAACTCTCGTCGACGCGGTTAAAAAATGACGTGATTCTAAAGAGTTTTGTACATTGGGTCTGTGTGTTACACGAGCTCTTAACGGAGCAACCAATGCCGTTCTTCGGATAGTAGTGACGCTTGCTTATCTCTCGTAACTCCGTTCTCCAACAACGCGCTATGTGGCCTACCGAGCGATAATATAACGATAGTGCGCGAAAAAGTTATGAGAACAAACGAAACAACACACTCGCGATGTACAAAGCGCAAGCAGACGATGGATTACGTAAAAATATAATTTGTTATCGAACAACAAACGAATAAAATATTTTAAAATAGAAATCGTGGCGGAAAGATTGTGCAGCGCTCGGGGATAGTTTAATCACGATCGCTGGCAAAGCCGGTACTAGCCGCTCTCGCTATACACCAAACTGTACGAGCTCTTCCACTACCACCCGAACGACTTCTTTTACCAAGAAATCTAACCACTTACAAGGGACGCGCGCTCTCTTTGCCAACACAGTGCGCGCGCAACGCGGCTCAGGCTCGTGCCCCCACCGCTGCCCGCTCCGAGCTTAGAGTCACCACAGAACTCGGCACTCGGCAGTCGACACGGCTGACGGCAGTCGTTCGCCGAGCGGTCGGCCCTCTCTTCGCTCTTCGAATTTATATCATTTGAACACCTTGTTTCGAACTGAACTAAACTGTCTCCAGACTCTTCAGAGTTGGTCAAAGTTTCGCAAGCGAATGTTGATCACACCTACACCCTTAATTTTCGTATGAGTTAATTTTCATTCTATTCAAATTTCGACCCAATAACTGAGCCAATGATGCGTCAAAATCAAGTTTTTCTTGTCCCTATCGCTTCATGAGCCTGTTTTTATAATGAATTTATTAAGCAATTGATATTCCACCAAAATTATTGAAATTTATAAAATTACTCGTGATGACTTTCTGCGATTTTCATACTTTTTTTTATCGAAACATTCAGCGTCCTCTTCAAGCCGCTTTTGAATCATTTTTCAGGCCACATTCGCCCTCACTAACGAGACGCCGTTTGAACTTTCATTCCTCACCAAAGTAAGAATTTAATTTCATACCACATTCCAAATTTATTGTTGGAGCGATTTTCAAAGAAAAAATCAGTGTGTCAGAAACTCACGCGTTCTTATGATAATCGTTGTTGAGATATCGTACGGTCGGTGGAATCGGAAAATATTGGCGGTCGGTAGAATAGCTCGCTCTACACCGCGTGGTTAGCTTAAAAATGTCAAGCTGGACCGCGGAGAGTAATTTGAAACTGACCCGATCATATTTCGACTGTCACAAGTGTCACACACGTTTGATTTCCACTTCTTTGGATTGTTTGGCTTTCGTGATCGTTCGTTTACGTACAATCGTTCTTTGTCCATATATATTTTTCGCCGATCAAAAGAAAAAATGAATGCTCAATGAAAATCTGTTATCGCGATTATTCCCCACGAGATAGATTGAGCCATGACGCTTATCTTTATGTTCATGGAAACTTCAATTAGTTATTTATAAGAAATTACCAAGCAATTTAGCTTTTTTAATACGCTACCAATAACTACCAGACGAGGAATCGAAGATGCCAATTATACAAAGTTGAAAATAGAAAATTGCAGTCCGTGGTCGGCAAAAAGTTCGGTGATATGATTGTTTGTTCAATGGCGGAATTTTTAATGTCATAAACACTGCGTCGCAGGATGAGTGTAGACGGTGTAGAGAGTTGAATAACGCAGGCAGTATATAATAAAGAAGCCACAATGTAGGGAAAAGCGGTTCTAGTCGCAGTTTCGACCAAACTTATCGTCGTGAAGCCTAACAATGATTGTTATCAATCGGTGATTTTGCAACGTCAACATAACCTACAGATATGAAAAAACAGTGAATAAACAATCGTCAGTTTAAACGTGATCCAGTTTATGCAGAATAAAAATCTACAATGGAAGCAATCCAAAAGTTTATGGATATTTTCGAACAGAAGCGAATGTCATCTTCTTGGCCGGAGATGACTTCGATCCTGAAGGAATGTGACCAATATTTTAAAAATGTTCCTGCCAGTGAAAAAGGTTCGAAAAATGTTGCTTTTTTTCTATTAAATATTGATCCTCCGGAGTGCTCGTCTCAATTCCATCATAACCAAACTCGCAAAAAATTCTGAAAAATCTCTCCGACAGTAGGAGACCCTTGTTTTTAAATTAACAACTTAACTGGACAAAATGACAGTGATTCGGAATAACGAAAAAATAAATAGTACATTTCTAGTTACGTTGCAAATGTGCGAACATTTAATACTGCAACGTTTCTGTTAATAATTCTCCAATATTTTCCTATCAGGCGTTATTTTAAGTATACTCTTTAACGAAAGGAAAGGATTGTTGGCTTTCCTTATGGATTCATTGGAACAGCCGCATATCTCTAAAGATTTAGAATCAGCAATGATTCAAACATTTGCCCTCCTAGTTCCCATAGTGAACCAGTGTATCGAAGATTACAAGCCCTATACAAAACCGACCATGGTAAGAATGTAACGTTGTTCAATCTAATCCAAGCAACTTGCAAAATTGTAAGTATAATTTTTGCTTTTCCATTTAGGCTGTGTTCAAGCTTGCTCTCGTCATAAAATCTTCTTGGTTTCTGAAGAACGCAGCTGTCAAGACGTTCATCGAATTCATTCTAGTCTTCAAATCGTTCGATCTGGATTTTAATCCTATCGTCAATGAATGTGTCAATAAATTGCACTTATATTCGATACAAGGTGAATAAATTTTCCGGGATCTTTGATTTTCGAAGGTCGAACTACACGGGCCTCGAGGTTATTGAAAAAAAAAAAATGAGTATTGTTTAACTCTACACGGAAAAATGCCTACGTTTAAAATTCATATGCAATGGAAAAAATAATGTTTTGTTGATTTTCAGAGCGGAGGCTTATTCTTCAGGTGTTGTCCGTTATATCGGTCGACTTTCCACAAACAGAAGCTTTTGGAGGTGCGAAAAAGATACTTCGTCAGCTGGTGGCTGACTTCACAGAAATGGTAAAAAATCCGTTTCCTATATTCTTTAAATTGAGACGTTGAAAAAGCATGAATTTTTGAATTTGTCGCAGTATGCAGCGAAGAAGTCCGTCCAGTGTTTATCATCATACGTTGAATCGCTGAATAAGATGTTGCACAATTTCCCGCCGAGTGTCAATGATTCTGGATCAATCGCGCCTTCCTCGCTGTACAGACTACTGAAGAATCTGTGCAACTCCAAAGAAAACCATAACAATAAAAATCTGATGCTCGAACTGATAAAATTGTTGTCGATACATTTGTCATTGTTCGATGAATACGTTTACGATGATTACGAGATGTGGCACGTGACGTTGAAAAATTTCGTCAATGAAGCATTGTACGGGGACGCTGCGAACGAGGCGTTGAGAAATTATTACAGAACGGTTGGCAGCATTCTGGGACGGAAACATTCAACACGGGACAAAAAAGTTTTTCTTGTGAGTTTTCTTTGTTCGTGCCCAAAAATATTTTATCGTTTTTTTTTAATGAACTTTTATTTCGTTCTTTTATTACAGAATTTGCACGAATCTTTCGTTAAAAGTCTCGCATCCGACGTTGTTTCCTCCAACATACTTCGACTCGTTGTTTATGGATTCAGTCAGATGACCGAATCCTGTCAACAGTATTTAGCCTCAGCAGCAGTCGAGGATACATTTTCGCTAATCGTCCAGCGTTTGGTTCCGCTTTATTCTTGGTGACAAAAATATTCAATTATCCATTTATTTTCTCCTCGAGAATTTGATAATTTCCGGAAATCATACAAACTCAGACGGACATTTTCAAAATTTCATTAAAGGAGCAATAACTCATTGTAGAAAAGAAATTAATTCAGAAACAGAGAGTGAGAGCAATCGCAGTTTTGACTTTTTACTCGTTGACTTTTGTTTTTATGGAATATTTTTTTGGGCCTTAGCGAGGACAACGAAGAAACTTGGTTCGAGGAATTGGCAGATTATCAAGAGGCCCTTTCGAGAATAATCAGATTTTTAGAGAATGTTTCGATCGACCAAATGAGAGCCCTCACAACACTCTGCTCACTCATGATCAAGCGATTCCCCGAATTGTCGGCCGACGATCAGCGATACGCAACTGCTTCTCTCAACAGAGCCATCATCAACGTTCGATACACCAAGAAAATTTTCTACCAAGATTTCATCACCAACATATGTACGTTTAGCCTCGAACACAATTTTTTTCACTTAAAAACTCGAAGTTCGTTCTACCTTGATATTCTAATCTGTTTTTATTTTTGCCGATTGAAAATTTTATTCATTTTCATTAAATCTTCAAAATTATTTTCGTATTTCATGCAAAAAGTTGATGAACAAAAATGAAAATAATAAAGTAACAATAACGATCAAGCCGCATTGAATTTTCCATTGGGCAAAACATTTCTGAGTCTCTACTGGATCTTACCATTAAGGTGATGGACGTGACGTGTTGCTTTTGCAGTGTACGATGGTATCGTCTGGAGTTGTTCGCACATGTTGTTGATCGACGCGGAATTGAAACGTGACATGAGCGTGACAGCAGAAAATCTGATAACGTATAAAGAGTACGTTCCTCTTTGGCGCGGGCTCTTGAATCCTGAAAACTACACATTTGTCACTGAGAACAATGAGACTCGAGTATCCGCATTGCAAATGGTTGTCGATAAGATCGTGACGACTTGTGTTCGTCTGATAAGGACGTTGAACCTCAACATTTCAACGAGGAGTAAGGAAAGCGTTTTTGACGACGAAGATTTGTCGCAAGTTCCTGCCAACGAAACGGACTTTCGTATATTTCTTAATCTGGTCGACCTTTACGTGGAGATATTACCGAGCATCGAGCATTTCTTGTGGTCGAATAAGCTCGAAAAGTTAATTTACGAGTTGATTAAAAATTCGTACAAAAATCCACTGATATCCGGATTTTACAAGTTGGTGAACGCGACACTCGCCTCGTCCGGAGCTTTTGTCTCCAACGACCCGGCCGAGTTCTCTAACAACGAGACGTTCAATTTAATATTGCAATATTTATGGAACGCGATGGACGCCCTGCCGCATTATCCCCAAGAGCTACAAATCTCTTGCCTGCAGCTCGTCCTCAATATCCCCGAGGCTTTCGTACATCGAATCGTAGATCGTGCTGCTCCAGCATTCCGAATATCCTTGAATCTCGGATTGACCAATTACGAGATCGCAACAGCAGCAATGACGGCTTTGGAGCGTTGGCACGAGCACCTCGGGGCAGATTGCCCGAAAAGTTTCTTCTCACAAATTGTGCCTTGCCTCGCTATGTTCCTCCAGAGCGAAGAATCTTCGGAGCGTTTGGTTCACGACATCGAGGAAACGCGACGACGAAGAGGAGGGAAGACTGCGAAAAACATTGTTACTTTGGTAGACGATGAGAAAACTGTGCACATTTTCCAAAAGAGGATTCTTTTGTTCTTCGGAGCCTTGGACACTGAAACCATGTCGGAATTCATCCATTCAAGATCTTTGAAAACCGGAGCTACGTGGAGCAAAAAAGATTTGTTGAAATATCCCATGCCCTTTCCCGACATCGACCTCGAAGTTCGATTGGATTCAATGCTGCCAAGAATCATCGAATTAGCTCTGAGCTCCGGAGATCGAAGCACTCGTATCGCAGCTGGTGAAGTTCTTCACACGATCGTTGCTTTCATGCTCGGAAAGACTGTTCCTATCTTGGCATACGACAAAGATCGCTTTTCATCTCTTTACGAAATCCTCTACCCAGCACTTTTGCGACTAGGCTGCGATCCAGACGACGTTATCGTGCAACTTTATCATCCGTTGATGCTGCAGCTCACACACTGGCTGACCTCGAGCTTCATGCTCGATTCTTTCACGACGGTTCACCTCATCAATTCTATTTTCGACGGACTTTGCGACGAGACGAATTCTTCGTTGCGCGACATATCCGCCGTCTATCTCGCTGAATTCGTCCATTGGTCGATCAAGCAATCGTCCGACAAGAGGCTCGCCCAATGCCCTACAAACATTCAGCTCGTCGTTCATAGGATCGTCGAGTTTGGGCTCGACCCCTTGACAAGAAAACGCGTCGCCGCTGCCATCGCATTCAACCATCTCTATCGAATTCTTCGCGAAAAAGATGAAATTGTCAATATTTTTTGGCTGCTCATTTTCCACTCGTTTGTCAAGAGTCTCGACGGCTGCGACGACGTCAGAATCGACTATTCCCTCAAACACGTCCAAAGGGTCTTCATCGAAAAATCAATAATTTTCAATCAAACGGATTCACGGCGACATGAACCTTCCGGTTTTCAAGGCGTTACCATGATCGATGCTCTCACATGGACTTTTCAACAGTGCACTTCTCTCGATCGTAATTGTCGAATGAAATGTATGCGGATTTTTGTCGATCTCTCGTCGACCGTACGAAGGGCCAATTCACCCAAAGCCCTCGTCACCGAATATCTTAAAACTCATGGAATCAGGGGGTTGAATACAATTTTGATTGGCCAGTCATGCTCGGATTTCAACACTGCAACGAGCCAAGGATTAATGATGCTCCAACGAACGTTGGATTTGTACATTTGGCTCATTCACGATCACTTGATAGAGCTTGAGATTCTCTTCAGCGAGATGAATCCTCAGAAAATGTTCATCTTTGATCAGATCCGAGATTTTGTTAAGGAAAGCCTCTCGATCGTCGATGCTCTCGTCGTCCAAAACAAAGCTACGAGCAATCTCCGAGACTTCGTTCAATCCAAGACACGACGCTGCGAAACGATCTCAATTCTCGTCGATTTCGTTCTCGAAATCCTCGAAGTTAAAGCTGCAAACTCCAGTTTTATTCCGGACGAGATTTTCGACGACAATTATTTCTCTCTGGTTGCTTGTTGTCTCACGAAACCTCACACATTGGCCTTCGATTCGAGCAACTTGCAACTCACCGAACAACTCCCTTCCAAGCTGGAGTCGCTCATCAAAAAATCGGTCAAGATTTTCACCCCAGAGCTGGTTACTCGGATGACGAAAACCTTCGCTAACGAGATTGGAAAATATACGAAAAAACTGTTTGATTTTGACGACATATTCAACAGCAAAGTCTGGGTCCGCAAAAACTGTTTGGAAGGTATAATACTTTTGGAAAAATGTGGCATTTTGAAAATGTGCAATAATTGTGAAAATTTGACCCGGGACCCGTGTACGAAAATCGTGAAAATGTTTGATTTTTTGAAAAAAGAAGAATTGGCCAAATCTACATGTTTTCAGCTGAATTCGGAGACTAAAATTCATCTACAAAATCTCATGGAATTATTATTGACCGATTATCACATCGAGACGATTAAAACCATCGTAGAACTCTCGACAAACACCGATAAACTTTACCGATCCGACATGACGATTGTGACGCACGGTGAATATTTTTTCGACTTATTTAAAATCGCCATCGTGCACGGTTTTCTCAAAGAGCCTGAAACCTCGTTGAAAGTTTTGGAAAAGGCCATCAAAGTCAATCCTGACAATGTGCTCAGGATTATCGAAGCGATCGTGCTCCATTTGCAACGCAATAAAAACAACTACAAAGAAATATTGGAGGAATGGGCTAACACGATTATTGGAAAGTTCAGCATGTTCGAGAGATCCGTTAACAACTTCGAGTATCGTAGGAACATATTTCTTAATATATACGCGATAATTGTGAGATTGAGGAGAAACCAATTGATCGAACGTGATTCCGATCTCTATCGTTGGCTGTTGGGCGAGCTCGTATCGTGTCAAACTTTCAAGTACAAGATTCGACTATTGGAAGATTTTTTGGTTTGTTTGACGGATGAAACATCGCAGGACGGTCCAGAGCTGACAGCTGTACTTGGGAACCTCAAGAACGAGCGAAAATTCACGACCGTCGAAGAAACCAGTGACAAGAAACGAGCCACGACCGAAACGATGAATTATTTTCAAATTCTCTTGAAACTCCTGCCGATCACAAGATCGACCATTGTCCTTGACGCTATTATGAACTTTACTTCTGGAGCTGCCGAAGTTTTCTGCGAGGACGACAAAATCATTGGATACTTGAAACTCTATTACGACGCTTTGGATATTCGCAACGTTTTGCAATCGCTCCAAATAATTTATAAACGTTTCATGACTTGTACGAATACAAAGGAAAGGCTTGACGTGTTGCGATACTTTCTGTTGCCCTCGTTGAGTCAATGCCCACAAGAATCGATGGAGCAATTTTTCGAGCTTAATATTGGCGAGATTTATTCAACGATAATGGAGAAAGCAACGTTGAATATCGACGACAGAAATAAATTGTTCGTTTCGAAAATAGCCTCGTACAATCTCATGGAAATAATGTTTGCTAATTTGTCGAGAGATCGTATAGACTCGGCGGATAGTTTGTTGGCGCTCGAGGCTCATGGAGGGAACAGCAGCAACGATGAAAAGTTGTCACGTAAAATATTTCGGAGCACACTTCCGGTGAGACAAATGGTCGGGATCGAGGGCGACGATCGTGAGATTGTTCGTCTCGTGCATTGCGCGGCTTACAAATGCTGCATAACGATTGTCAGCACGACGAGAGACGAAAAATTTTATGTCGCTGTGTTCGGCGAAAATCGCGAGAAGAAACAACTCATCTGGGAGAACATTATCGACGTCAAGAGAAAATACGATTGGCGACAGGTTTCGAAAAAGCATCTAAAAGAGTGCGAGAAGTTGGTCAACATAAAAAAGTCCTCGAACGCTACGAGACCGCGGGAGAATCGTTACTCGTACATCAAGAGTTACGACCTTGCCACATCGACTCTGAACGATAATATTTCGGCGTACGATCTCAATTCCGTTAATTTGATACCGCGGAGAAATGGCGAGTCACAAAAAAACGAGACAATGTCATTGACACTTGAGATCGATGACTTGAACGAGCACGAGTGCATGCCACTCATTTGTGGTCTTTTGAAACACATGCACGAAAACATCCGTGCCAATAACGATGAGATTTGTTTGCCAAAGTGGATGTCGCAATTTCGGGCTTCGATGTGGTCCGGGCAAACGAACGTTCGTTTATTTTTGCTTAAAGTCGTTCTCAACAATCAATCAATTTTTCGTCCTTACGCCAAATATTTTCTCGAGCCTGTTATAAACACGATTTACAAGTTTCTCAAAGAAGTTGACTCGTTGAATTATCTCATCACCGATTCTCTCATAGTGCTCGTCGATTGGCATCAAGTGTCGGTTCCGGAAACCGAAGTCGAACAGAATTTAGCAAAACTGATGTTTGCTTATCTCATGGAAAAAAGCACCGCAGCACCGACGAGATCTATCGTGAAATATAATTTAAGTTTGATCGAGTCGCTCGTTGATGCGTGGCACGACTGTCTCGTAGTGCCCGAGAGCCTGAAAGATCGCATTGCACGCGACGATCGTACGGCTTTGAAATTCATACTCATTTTCCTGACGAATCAAATGTCTAACAAGATCGTCGTGAGGGACGACATTTGGAATTTCGTTCTACAATGTTTGCCCGACTGGAAAATCGAGGAAGTGACAGTTCTCCAATCTTACGAAGCCGCTGGACTTATTCTCAAAGCCACACCAGCCGAACTGTACGAATCACGAAAGACCCAGATCGCCGAAACCGTTGCAGACGTTTTTCGGTCAATGCAAATTTCCAAACCGGACAGACTCCTCAAATGCGTTCACTCGCTGTGCAAAGCTTGCAACGATCTCACTATCGATTATTTCCAATTTGTCTCCTCCGTCCAACTCCGAGTTGAACCAACGAATGTCGCCAAATGTCTTGAGATATTTTCTCTCGTCATACCGAAAATCAGTCGTGAGAATATCCTCAAAGAATTAACACATATGCGATTCAACACTTTCCTAGAAAACAAAGTCTTGTCCTGCGAGGAAATCTGTTTACGGATCGTAAATCAGCTGGTGGATATTTTGGGATCGAAAGAATTGTCGAATCTTATAAAGCTCGTAGCTTCGTACTCGAATCACGACGTTCTCGAGTATCGCCGACTGTGCCACGCCAATGCTGTAAAAGTCTACGCTAAATATTCTACCGAAGAATCCTCCGACATAGAAAACACTCAAACGATTATGAATATCTGCAAAAAAGTTTTGCTGTCCGGTCTCTTGGACCCGGCGGAAGAAATACAGCAAGCATCGTTCGCTTTCTGGTCCAACGAAGTGAATCTTCGAAACAAATCGTCCGAGAAGTTTTTGGACATTCTAGATACTTATGGCTGTGGAATCGAAAGAAATTTCTTACAAATAATAACACTGATGCTTTTGGAATCCACGAGAAAATCTGTCAATTGCGATAAAAAGATGTTTGAACCTTTGCACAATTGTACTTACAACGATCAGGAAATATCGGTGTCCTGGAAGTCGAGAAATTACAGATCGAAGATACCGCTTTATGCTCCATCGCTGGCGAGCCAACTGAACCAACGATTATGTCAATACGATTCTGTGGCAGGAACTTCCACGTGGAACGATCGAGATAGCCAGGATAATTATGTATTGCGTGCGACAGACGCGCCGCAATTCGAAGCCACGTATTTGAGCCTTCTTTCTGCGACTGAGAATAATTCGGACAATGGAATGTTCGCTGTACCCAAAGTTCCACCGTTATGGAAAAACAAAATTTCCCGAAGATTTCTCGCTGACTGGTCGGACGCTACGCCGGAAATGAAAAAGCGCGAAGAGTCGAAAAGACTTCTGGAAATGGAGTACAAACGAGAAAATCTAGTGAGACAACGTGGTCGTTTAAAACTTCGTCGAAAATATCGTATAGGCGATTTTCCGGATGTCGAAATAAGCCACTCGACCATTTTGGGACCTTTGCAGGAACTCGCAAAGCGAGATCCTCACGTGTGCAAAAATCTTTTGGTAACACTTTCACGTTCGTTGATCGAACAAAGAACAGACGATGAAGCTCTCGAGACTTACAAAGCTCAAGTTTCTGAAAGATTTACAAAAATTTTGGAAGATGCACGTGAAAATGGTGGCGTCGTTTCCACTATTCTGGAGATATTGTTCGATACTCGTGGACTCCAATGTCCTTGGTCCATCGTCGCTAAAACTGCGAAAAACGATCGTTTTTACGCTCAGGGTGCAATCCTCGTCGAGCAAAGTTTAATTCTCAAAGCTCAGTCCCCGGAACCGCCAGCAAAAAGAGCCCGCATGGAAAATTCTGCAGGAAATGATGAGTCGAAGGAGCGATGGATCGAGTTGGCTGGACTCTATGAATCGATGGACGAGCTTGACATAGTTCTTGGTATTTTCAGAGGTGACATTTTTTCCGAAGATTTGCACAGTGCCTCGCTCGCAAGAGCTTCCCACGATTGGTCCACGGCGGAAAAATTCTATCGCAAAGCGTTTCAATCGGACAGTGATGAACAAACGCGAGAGCATTGTCTCCGAGGTACTTACGAGTGTTTGAGTCGTTTGGGACAGTGGAAGCAGCTGGAACGTGATATCGGAAAGAAAATGGATGGGAATTTCGGAAATCTCTTGTCGCCTGGTAGCGATGAGTCGCGATGGATCGCACCTTGGCTTTTCCGCACTTGTACTCAAAGGATTTTGGAAGGACGTGGCAACGAGCAGTTCCTACTGGCCATGGAATCGCTGTTGAACGACGGAACGAGTTATCAAAATTTAAAGGAGAATTATGGCGAGGAGACTGCGGTGATAATCTGCAAGAAAACTCCAGAAAGATCGCGGGACTTTGTGAACGGAAGTTGGGAGAAAATTCGTCAGATGTGGTTACGAGTCAGCCCTTTAGCTGTGCCCCTCGGACTCGGAGCTGTTGGAAAACTGCGTGCTATTTACGACATCGACAGATACCTTCGAACTCTTGATAGTCCTGATCTCCCTGAGAACACTCGAAAGCTAACGAGACAATGGAAAAATCGAATGCCATCGATACAGGACGATTTACTTCCATGGGAAATCGACATTTCTTACAGATCCTATTTTTCTAATAATCTGATCGAAGCTCTTGGCAATGACGAGAGCCAAGAAGGCATCGATTCCGTTAGGGATATTCGTTCTTCCATAACTCACCAAATGTTGAGACTAATCGATTGTTCCTTGTCACAGAAAAATGAACATTTGACGAAAAAGTATCTTTTGCGAGTCGACCAGCGACTGGAGGAGTGCCAACCGAAATTGTTGAACGAATACGAACTCGATGCTGTCAGATACAAATTTTTGAAGGCACAAAGAACCAGCAACACTTCCGAGAGCTTGGAACATTTCACCGCAGCCTGGACAAAAATGCAAGAGCTCTTGGACTGCGACACATTGAGTCGCCAAGCGGAGAGTGCAATCAGAAAAATACTGAGCGAAGTCTCGATCTCGGTGGCTGAATTATCCAACGAGAAACCAGAATTTTTCGAGAACCTGGCAGCTCGTACGAAAATCGTTCAGGACATATTTACCGAACGTATAGACTTCGACAACGTTGGAGAAACTTTGAGCTATTATTGCTTCACGAATTTACTCAAATGTTGCGAGTTAACGCCACAAATGGCCGATTGTCATTTGCGTCTGTCGAAATATTGTTACGAAATGATATCATCGGGTAATTGTGACGCTCGATTATCACGTGAATTCGTGCGCTCAACGTTGCGAGCCATGAGCTGCGGTTCCGAGGAAGCCACTTATTATTTCCCATGCTTGTTGAAAGAGAACATCTTATCGGACGAAGAAATCCAAGCGATATTTATCGATGAATCGTCCAACGTCGAAACTTGGCGTTTTCTTATTTGGCAGACTCAAATCTTATCCCATTTGAGCACAAATATTGCGGCAATTGTGATGCCCATTGTGAGAAGAATGATCGAGACATATCCTAACGCAATGGTCTACTCGATACGTTTGGTACTTGACACCGGCCCCGCAATAACCGAACATTCCTTCCTCACGGAGCTCGAAAGTTTTCTCGCTGATAAACGCGAGTTCAACCAATTTTTACAAGCTCTAGAATACGTCGTCCCACCCAAAAATTATGTGGAATATTATCTTCGTGAGTTTTTGGAGAACATAACGATCGACAGGTCTAAAGCTTTCGAAAAGTTGGAGAGCAAATTATATGCAGACGATTCGGATGTCGCACACTCTGCGTTGCATGGCACGACACTCGGAGACTTCGTGGCTTCGTTCAAAGGAGGCATCGAAGCGATCAGGGATTCACCAGTCGATGAAATCGTCACACAAGTCAATTCGTTGTTGAAACGAGTGCACGAGAGAATGCGGAATCGTGGTGATAAAACGGAATTGAAATTCTACAGTCCTTGGTTGGACGAGTACGTCGGTCATGAGATCGAAGTGCCTGGGCAATACAAAATAAACAAAAAACCAAGCCCCCGATATCACGCTAAGATTGTCAAGGTCGAATCCACCATTAAAATCATGCAATCGATCAGAAAACCCATAAGGATAACAATTCTGGCAAACGATGGTAAGAGCTATCGGTTTTTGGTCAAATTTGGTGAAGATTTGCGTTTGGACCAAAGAGTCGAACAGATCTTTGACGTTATGAACGACAAACTCAAGTCGGACGTCGCCTGTTCACATCGAAGATTGCTCATCGATACCTATCAGGTTTTCCCACTCTCCGGAGTTTTGGGTCTGATCCAATGGATCGATGCTACGAAAACACTTGGAGAATATTTCAATTTCTCGATAAATGACGACCAAAAACGTCAGCACAAGCTGCTTGAGCTCCAATACGAAGAATGGATTAAAAATGCTGCACCAACCAAAATTCTATCCGTTCAATACAAGGAGGCACTTTTCAAATACAAAAGCAAAGATGTGCGCGACAAAATGGAAGAATTTATAAACAAAACTGAAGTTGACATTTTACGGAGAACCTTCGTACGTTTGAGCACGTGTATAGAAAGCTTCATGTCCATAAGGCGCAATTTTATCTCTACATTCGCAACAATGTCCGTGGTACAGTGGATCTTGGGCATTGGCGATCGTCATCCTGCCAATACACTCATCGCCATCGAATCCGGACGTTGTTTGGGCATCGACTTTGGCTCCGCCTTCGGCGGTGGCATTGATCAATCCGTTCCTGAACTTATGCCGTTTCGACTCACCGCACAAATCAAAGGGCTACTCGAACCTTTCAACATCTATGACTCAATGGGCAATACCATGATTCACGTGCTTCGAGCATTGAAAAACAGCAAAGGCTCTCTTCTCGCTTGTCTCGATGTCGTTGCACACGAACATCTCAATTGGGAGGAACACGTCCACAAATTGTCCCAAGAAAAAGAAAAAACTGTCACCGGTTCGTTCAAATGTTTAATTATCAAATTAATAATTTATTCAAAAATCGCGATATAGACTTCATCATTAAATGGATGAATTTTCATAAATTTATTCTATGAAAATTGATGCGATCGGACTATGAAGTTTGGTTTGAGGAAAAAGAGTTTGTCTAAATTTTAAGGAAAAAAAAATACAAGGATTCGATTCATTTTTGATTTACCAATTTTTAGACGTCAAATGGCTTCCCAAGAAAAAGGTTGAAATCGTATCGAAAAAGTTGGATGGTTTCAAACCATCGACGATTATCCTCGAACAATTGGCGGAGCAACACTCTGACGAAAAATATTTTGCCCGTTATACCGAAATTGTAAATGGCACTGATTCCGAAGAAAGTTCCAAACGATCGGCCATGATGGAGAACAATTTATCACCCGACGAACAGGTAAAATTTTAAGTTTGTACGAATTATCGATGAGACTTGAATAACTTGTGTGAATTTTTTCTTTTTTTCTTTTCTTTGCATCAGGTTCTGTGCCTCATCGAGCAAGCCACCGATTTGAACGTATTGGGACGCACATTCGTGGGATGGGCGCCTTGGCTCTAATTAAAATGAATTGATAAATCAAGTCCACTCCCACCTTATGATCATCGAACACTAATAATTACAAAAATATTTTTATCAAATAACTTCTTCATACAAAACTGTATATAGACCTTTGAGGTTGAATCATTTTTCGACGAGATAAATCACGAAATGAATTTTCTGTACTTTTATACATCATTTTATGTTTTATCGAAGATAAAATTTCAAACGTCGCGGACAATATGTATCTACGAAATTTCCGAACATTTTTTTATGACTGAAAACTTTTTGGTAAAACTAAAGAGTACAAAATCAAATATCTCGGAGCAAATCTTCGGAAACTCTTGTTATATACAAAAAAAAAAGTTTGTGGCCTAAAAATTATACAAAAACTTTGTCTCTGCATGGTATTTTCAATTTTTAGTTGTTCGTCATACCGAAAGAAAAATATGAACGATTTCGTATGGCTGCTAGTTATTTCGGAGGAGCCAATGGTGACAAAAACTGGCACATGTAGTGTCCTTGAGTGCCGGGTGCCGGTCAGACTCAGACTCACAGGCCAATCACCATATCCGGTGAGATTGTAAACACAGAATGATATCATAACCTCGACATCGGCGACCCAGGAAGATTGAATAAACATCTCGATATGAAATGAACCGAATAGATCAACAAGAATGAACAGATTAAAAGTCGTGCGGAATCTATCGTTGCGCGACTGTTGCCGCGTTCCGTATTCAATTTTTGAGGTTAATCCCACGGGAGTGCCAAAACATACGCAGATCGAAGTAATTCAGAATTTCCGCGAATTTCCTCTCGCAGTTTCGGCATGCAACGACAAAAGCAATAACAGCTTAACAAACTCGCGGAACGTGTCAACATCGTCGGCGAATTTTGTCTCTAAAAGCTTCACCAGAGTCCATCCATATCCAACATCAAAAGTCGAGAAAAAGTTCAGTGGCATTTTCAGTCAGAAAAATTTTGTTCTCTCCTCCTTGAGTCACAATTTCCGTTATCAAAATGTTCGCAACTTCTCGGACGGAGCTTCGGAAGAGGTTATTGTTTATCCTCAAATGCAACTGGGTGGAATATGGAAATTCATTGCGGAAAGCACACCTGTCCAATATGCTCAAGAAGGTCTTGTCTGGCTCCACACAACGACAGGCCTGCCATGGTGGGCTACGATCCTCCTGGCTACCGTGTCCATTAGAGCTTTCATAACTCTTCCCCTTGCTCTTTATCAACATAATGTACTGGCCAAGTATTTAAATCTCCGGCCAGAGCTGGACAAAATGGTAGAGGATCTTAAGCTCGAAACAAACTTTGCCGTCTATCAGTATAAATGGAGCGAAACATATGCCAGATCTGTTTACAATCGTTCTGTGAGTAAAAACGTTGATACAGAAATTCAACAGAATTCAAGAATTCCATTAATAATTGGGTCGAATTTTTTCAGTTAAAAAAACAAAGACAGAAGCTGATCGAAAGAGATAATTGTCACCCGGCAAAGAGTATTATCTTAGCCCTGGTACAGATTCCGATGTGGATCACAGTGTCCACAGCTTTGAGGAATCTCTGCTTCGTACTGCCGTATTATAACGAACGTGAGATTCCATAATCATTGAAAACACAAAAAAACACTAAAGAAATGAAATTCCATATGCTCAATAAATTATGAATTTTTTTTTTTCCATCACAACTTGACGTCTTAATTAATGAATATTTGAACGGAATTTTCACGACAAAATTTCATGGGTATTACAGAGGCACGCACAGTTTACGTCGAGCTAATGACTGAAGGATTCGGCTGGATCACAAATCTGACTTTGGCTGATGGAACTTTTGTTATACCTGTGGCTCTCGGTTTATTGAATTTATCGATAATAGAGGTGAATTAATGTCCTAAACATTTACCATTCTAGTTTCGACGTCAAAATACATTATACACAGTTTATCTCATTCTTCCATAGATGCAGAATCTAATGAAAACGACCGAGTCCACGAAGAAACAACGAGTTGTAACAAATATCTTCAGGGTCTTCGCTCTTTGTATGGTTCCATTAGCTGCATACGTGCCATCGGTAAATAGGAGGATAATATGTTCATGTATCATTGCGAAAACCTTGAAATTTGAAGAGAAAAATGTCTCATTGCAAAAAATTTAGTGACAAAATTGAAAACCATGAAACAAGAGACGGAATGTTCACGTTTCGCTAACAATGCACATGCGTTCGATGCGCTATGCAGATTCGATTTCATGGAAAAAAAATTGATTTTGCAAAACAAGATTCACAATACTTCGGTCGAGAATTCGATTCGTTCCGAGATTTCACGATCTCATATTTGATTCACAGGGAATGAGTCTTTACTGGGTGACGAGCAGTGCCCTTGGTCTCGCCCAGAACTTAATTATAGTTTCACCGAGTCTTCGACGTCTCGTGGGAATTCCACCAACTGTAGTTGAACTGGAACGACCGTACAGTCATCTCTACAACAATCTTCGACATAAGATTGGCCTGAAAGACGTTATTCTAACGGAAAAGGGAAAAACCATAGTGAACACACAACGTACAATGAAAAATCCTTAGTTCTCTGCATTCACTCGAATTCCGAGTGGCTTCAAAATCGAATTAGGAAAATGGTTCGAGAATATGTAAATAAATAACGTAAGTTTTCTAAACCTGATTAAACGTTTGTGATGTAGGTGAATGTGGTTTATTTATGACAAATTGAACCTTACATCGTTGGTTATGGAACGGATCCGTGACAATATTTCCAATCGTCTCCCTGTTTTTCTTCCAATTTTACGACACACGCTTCTAGGACAATAAAAAATTTTCAAAACCACGATCAAACAAATATTTTATATAATCAATTATTATTATTATTAATCAATTATTATTATTATTAATTAGCATATTTATGGACTTTCATGCGAGACAGAAAGAAATTCCGGTTTCTGCCTAATCATTTAAGTATTTTCACGTAACATGGGAATCAATGCCGTTCGGGTGGATTTCTTACGTCGCCCTGAACGATATCCAACGTCCAAAAGCTTTTCAAATTCGACTCAAGAAATAGAAGTAGGAAAATAATTTTCCGACGGCGACACGGAATCGTTCCAACTTTTTTATTATCAGTTTCAGGTTTGAGAAACGCGACGATAAGAAAATTTTTATATCCCAATGGTTGAACATCAACGAGATCCAATTTTTGAAATATTCAAACACCACGCAGTCTGATCCCCGGGAAATTGATGAGATCATGTTCGGTCGCCTATCTTTCTACGAAACTGTTGATCGAGTCAGCGGCAATTACCATTTTGAGAATCGCCAGGAAAACTAATAAGATTTTCCCCGCACGCTTGAGCTAGCCGCAGCGTTGACACACTGGGTCAATGGTACCCACTCAACAATCCTGGCGGCATAATAAACGCGCAGAAATCCCTCCGGGTCATAACGACCCAGTGTGGCAACAAAATTCCATACGATTCTTGACCTTTGTTCGTTATCCAGTACGACGTTAAATGAACGTTTACCCAGAGCACGTTTGTAACCGATTGGCAGATGTAACAGCAACGATATTTGCGCATACGTTGAGACGATTGAATCGGATGCACATGTTTACGCCGAAAGTAGAACGCCTTGGCTTCGCATATGTGGGTGAAATTATATATATTTCGAGAAGAGCTTCAGCCCCGCACAATTTCTATGACGTATATTTAAAAGACTCATGACCTTTGTCTTCGACCTGCCTGATAACCCTTTCTAAGAATCTTTATCGTCAAGTCGTTTCGACTGAGTGTTTTCTCGAGACGATAAGTGAGCAAGCTTTGGGTCGGATGAGCAGTACACAGAAGATCGAGCTACAGCGTGGTCATTTGAAATCAGTCCGAAGGAATCGACGTTGAGAACAAATTGTTAAGGGTTTCAAGTTTCTTTTTAATTAAAACCGTATCCGGAGACATTAAATTTAATTTTTATAGACCGGTGTGAAAAAATGCGCGGGTGGTTTGACTCAGTGGGGAATATTTAATGGAAAATACGAAATCATCGAAAATGAAAGCGTCGAAGGGAAACAATGCTCCGTTGTGCATCCTCGTCTACCTTTTTTTCGCTGCGGTTGCTAATGCGGTAAGTTCACTCGACAATTTATTTCTCCTCGATTTTTAAACTGTAATTTCTTTGTCGCCAGATTTCGCAACTAAACTTTTCATTAATTAGAATTTTTCTCTCTGTATGTTCCTGTAAGAAATAATGTATGACCTTCTTATCTATGTTTGGCATTTTTATTATTCAACCATGTTTAACCAGTTGGCTACGAACTCGCTCAGTACACAAGTTTGCCAATTTTTAAACTCCAATGAAAAGTTTGTGAACGTGAATTCCTAATAGTTTCTCTTGACGAAGCGAAAAAAAATGTTGAGGAAAATTTAGTTTCTCCGTAATTACGCATTTTCAAGGTTGTTTGAATCCGTTTTATGATAAAGCTCGTAATAAAAATTGTTCAAAATGTGTGCGATATATTTGTCATTCCTTGGATTCTAGATAACCGATCCAAAAGATGTCACAACGAAACCAACGAGTCATCGTGAACCCGACTTACCCTGGTATTTACGCGATGGTGAATCACCTCCTTTGAACAGATATTCCGAAACAGAATCACCGCTGGAGCCTCAAACAGATACATCGGAAAAATCAGTGGATGATATGATCCACGCTATATTTGATGATCTAGCGGACAAACAACATGCGAGAAAAATAACGAATGATGACACAGATCGTTCCAAAAAAGCTGCTACTAAAAATATCGATTATGGGATCAAGAATAATCTGTACGAAGGAATCCCCAGCGACAACAAAGTTCGTATCGCCAACATTTTTTATTTAGGTCAAAATGTTACGGTCTTTGAATTTTTAATATTTTGATTATTTTCTGTTGCCTTATTTCCATTAATTGAGTCATCGGGATCGGAGACGAATCACGCGTGGTCTTGATATTAATTTTCATCAGATCACTTCGAATTGACAATATTAACTATTTTCTTTTATTATTTAACGGTCCCTGAATTTTTTGTATTTAAAAAAAAACGCAGAAGCCAACGATGGTGGAAATAGAAACTCCAGCGGCGCTTACTCGAGACGACATAGTGGCGAGATACGACGAGCGAACGGGAGTGGCTGAGTGTCCTCATTCCGATGCTACTGGGCAATTCGCTTATCCTCCGGACTGCAAATTTTTCGTCAACTGTCATCAAGGTCGAGGACATATGCAACAATGCGCCCCTGGTACACTTTTCAATCCTGATACTCTGGAGTGCGATTTCCCGAACAAGGTCAAATGCTATGGCGATGAAAAAGAAAAGATTGGAAAAATCGTTCAACCGAAACACGTTCAGGATGGTTTTAACGCGCATCTCACCCAACCGCAGGTTTGCACAGCATCTCAAATTATCGAATATCGTTTTTTCCCCATCGTTCCTGCGTCTACGTCTTGCTGATTGTTACGAGCACGTCCCACTGGTTTTCGACCCTGTTTCCCGTTCTTATCACCTCGTAACTCCTTATTAACTTATTTAGGCGCCAGAATGTCCTCCTGACTACACAGGACTACTGCCACATCCTGCAACTTGCAAAAAATACGTTCAGTGTGACAGAGGAGGCACGTTCATTCGGGACTGCGGTCCTGGTACTGCATTCAATCCTGCGATATCAGTGTGTGATTGGCCATACAACGTTCCGGGCTGCCGAGAAGGTGGGTGTGACTGAGAGCGACTAATTGACCGAGAAATAGGAAAATGAAAATGTGAATCGAAACGAGCCATTGCGATAAGAAAATGTATAATTATCGTATTGAAATACAAACGCGATTGATTTCCAGATCGACCAGTTACGACTCCACGACCATATATCGGAGGCTACGGGGGTAATACCGGAAGTGGGCGAAGGCCAAATAGCTATGGGAACAATTACGGCGGAAATTACGGTTCTGGGAATCGGGGCCGTGGATGGAACGAGGGTGAACATGCTGGTCGTGTTGTGCAACCAACAAACGGTCAATATGGTCAGAGCGAACCTTCTGGTGGTTCCTACAATGGCCGCGGCTACGGTCGTGGCACGGAACCATACGTGAGACGGGAAGAGAATTTTGATATTCGTATGGGACCTTCCGACATCGATTCTCCTGCGAAACCGCGTAGACGGTTCGATTCGAGTTCACCTTTCCATGATCACGTCCACGATCACGCCAGTCCTCATAACGGACAACAAACTCCACACCCGTATGAAAATCGAGGCGAAACACAGACCACTGGTGGCTGGAACAACGAAGGATACGTTAATGGAAAGAAAAATGAGCCACGCCGAACAGACCATCGCTACGGACACGCTCAGCCGAAACCATACGGATGGCGACCGGAAGTTGAACCTACAGCCAATCCTGAAAGCGATGAAATCCTTGCGGAACCTTCTCATCATCACGGTCACTACACTAATGCTCACAATGGTCATGGTCAGGATCCTTACGGCTTTAGAGAAGATCCCGAAGATCGTCGACATTCGGAAGATGACGTGCAGATAACCCAGACTTTTTTCCCTCCCGAATGGCCATGTAAATATTCGATAATATTCTCAAAAATTCTTCCGTGCATTACGAACACGTTAAGCAGTCGCGATCAATACATCAAAATTTTGTGATTTGTCTCTCCTTGCGATTTTGTCTTATTAATTGGCGTTTCGTCTCTAGCATCAACTTCCGGCGCCGCGCCAGGCCATCATCACGCTTACCATGGCAACCACAATCACGATCACCGTTATGGCCACCACCACGATCACCATACTGGGCCTCACCCCCCTTACAACCATCCGCACCATCATCCTCATGGCTACGATGATGGTTCCGAAGATGGCACATGGCAGCAAGTGGAACAAACACCAGGAAGGCCAAACTCAAAGTATCCTGCGAGTGACAGGAGGAGTTACGGCCGTGTGGACCCAGATTTTTCGAATCCTCCATCGGATGGTGGAGGATTCCGCCCAAAAGAAATTCCTCGTCAGCCTAAACCTACTGACGCCCAATCTGGAGCTTTCTTCCCAAGAACCTGGGAAACACAGTCTCGTGGCAATCCTGCTTTCCCACCACCATTGCCAACTCCAAGTGTTCCAGCCTTCCCGTCCGAGTCTCAACAAGGTACGCCCTCCCAGAATTCTTACATTGAATGCAAACAAAATGTCAAATCTGCACGGCACAAATATCAGACAATATTAATTATTACTGATGAAAACGCTCATGCGACTCGTGGATACCTCGCTCATTAGTATTTCCCCGTAAGGGAAACGTCCATCTTTGCATTTCATTGTACAAGATTTTTGTGGCAACAGTTCACGTTAGATTCGTTCATTTTTCAGGTAATGTCCATGATCCTACCGATCGGAAATTGGACGACTGGGCGTCGAAGACCAATATTAATCAAGGAGGATATAAACGAGGAGAACAGGACAGTAAACTGGACGATTGGAGCTCAAAAACAACGATCTCCATTCCGCAACAGGGCAACGTATATCATGGTGAGAATGGAATAAATATTCGTAACTCAGAAGCAGAATATTTGCACACTGAGAAAGAAAATTCATGACAAAATAGCAATGCAATCTTTTTCTAATCCAGAACTCTCCTTTAGATTGTTATATTTGTTTGTTATTATTAATAATATTTCATGATAGTAATAATAATATTAATTAATGGTTTGATTGCTTCATTTTCAATTTACTTGTGAGATGCCAACTCCACAGACACGAAGCCGTATCCACCGGTCCATAAACCCACCAGTCCTTCAGGGATCCATGTAAACATAAATGGAACTCGCGGTCATTACATAACAAGGGATCTTGAAGTAAATGAGGGTCATGCGAATACGAGGAGTTATGGTGCAGACGCAACGATTGATCCGTCAACTTCGGACGGCAACGGTGATGCTCCGTATGGTTATTCCGGAAACTGGGAACAAACAAAACCAACACAGCCAAGCATATCCGAGCATAGTCATCCATCCAATGGTTGGAGACCACTTCAATACAAAAATAAAACTTTGAACAAATCTGAAACATCGATCGACACTGAACCGAATTACCAAAATCCGAGTAAACCGAGTTACAATCAAGGAAATCCACCGATTTTTACAACTCACAGTCCGCCATCAGATTTTGATGTTTTCCCTGAACAGAGTAACAATCGCGAGGCCAGAACAAATCGTCCTGGAATCGAATTACCAACCGTCTCGATCGAAGAAAGTCATAAAGAAAATAAAAATCGTCCGAAAACCTATGGCAAACAAAAAGAAACTTTGGACTTCGGCGGCATAACTGAACCGGATATTGACAATTATGAGATTGAAGTACTCGACGAGCAGTCGTGGAAGCCACGACTCAACTTTGAGAACAAAACCAAAGAAACCAAAGTTCAATCCGTCATTATGAAAATTAATAAAAAAAATGATAATGTTGAGATTTTAGATGTTAAACTTGCACCGTGGGGAGAAGGTAAGCGAAGTTCTGAATTAATAATTTGATAAAAAGAAAAATAACAATGATGTTGCAAGAAGCATTCAATTTTTCTTTAGACGAACCTCCATTCTCGGTCTACTACGTTCCACCTGCGAATCCCTTGGGTCGCGATCCACAAACCTTACAATTGACTCCCTCGACTGGCCAGGTAATCCAACACAAATCGCGAAAAATTCCAAACTTTTTTCTGGAAATCGTAATTTCGTGCATAAAGATAATAAAAAAGGAACTTTATTTAGTAGAAAATTATTTTTTACTCATCATCTGATTGAAAAGACTTTAAGATTACGTGGAGGTTCAAGTCCGCGGGACGGTTACCTCGAAGTTCAGGGTGTTCATCCTGGTTGGGGTACAGTCTGCGATTCGAGAAACAGTTGGACCCTGAAGGAAGCTCATGTAGTGTGCCGTCAACTCGGATACACGAGGTACGAAAAATAAAACGAATTTTCATGATCATTATTATTCATGATCCGGTTACTTGATAAAATTTCTATTATCGCATGTTCATCCTCAAAGTAAAACATAAATTTTTGCAGAGGTGCCGAAATGGCTTGGCAGGGACGCGTACAGAAGGAAAAGTTCGAAGCTCTGTGGGTTGCTGCGAATCGAGTTACTTGCAATGGCAATGAGACCCAATTTCAAGGGTGCAAGTAAGGGATTAACATTTCCATCTCGATTAGTCGAATTATCCGCAATAAATCATGAAATAATCAAAAAAACCAGAATATCGAACGGGAAATGAGCTTCATTGACATTTAATTAATTGTTTTCAAATGTTCGTTGATTGGTAAACTTTTCGGTACGATAAAACATAAATGAATTAATTGATCGAATTTTTAGATTCGTTCATGATGAAAACTGTGCCATCGAGAGAGACGCAGTAGGAATTCGTTGCATGGCGAATCCGTTGGCTCATTGTCGCGACGATGAAGTCGCACACGATGGCAGATGTTACCATCTAGCGAATGCTGACTCCGGTCTTAATCATGCTGAGGCCTTAGATTATTGTTCTTTGAGGAAAGCCAAATTGATCGACATCACGTCTCAGGCGGAAAATAATTTCATCTCCGAATGGCTTATGCACAAGCATCCTTCAGTGGATTCGATTATGACTTCGGGCATTGGATTTACTACTTTCAATAAAACTCTCTGGCTTTGGGAAGATTCGGCTCGCGCAAAGTTCCAGTGAGTTCTGTTTATTCGCTTTTGTAATTTGTTTTCGTTTGATTTTGAGTTTGTTTTCAAAGTTCTGGTATTTTTTGAATTTTCATCATAAGGTTCCACAAGTGGTGGCCTGGCTGGACCAACGACAAGAAAATTCCTCCCTGGCCGGGCTCGCGACCCGTCTGCATTCTCATGAAAAAACAGTTCCCCTGTCAGAATGATCCTGATAAGAAATGCACAACCGATTATTTCTTCTGGGACATTGAAGATTGTGCAACCTCGATGAAGGGTCACTCCTACGTGTGCGAGAGATCTTACGACGATATTGGTATTGGAGATTTCAACAACAAAAACCACGCAGGCAATGAATCGCGACTGACAATTATTTTCTTCTTATTTCGGATTCGTAGGTTGCGCCTATGGGAAAGGTCAATTGTATAGAGGAACTGCCAATACTTCCACATCAGGAAAACCTTGTTTGCCTTGGAATCATCAAATCCTTGGCCATTCGCTTCGGTTTAATGTTCGTTTTTTTTTTCATTATTATTTCGTTCCATCTCCAGTTCTTCCAGTATGTCAACAGGAACACCATAATAAGTAATTATTTGCCATCACTTTCAGGTGCCCAACGCTGCCTCCAGGCAAGAACTGATGGGCCACAATTATTGCAGGAATCCTAACCCGAATAAAGAATCGAAACCTTGGTGTTTCATTAAAAGTTACGGTGAAAAAGAATACTGCGACATTCCACCGTGTGGAGAAACAGGTAATCATGGTCTTGGAACATTTTTTGATAATAAATTTCAGTTTTCATTGAATCTTTAGTCTAAAGTTTTGATATTTTTATTCCAGGCACTCAGAGATCTATGATTGGAGCGAAATGTAAACCGAAACACTTTGAATGCATGCCCGGCGAATGCATTCCATCGCCATGGGTTTGCGACGGCGAAGAAGTATGTTCCAAACAAAAATATTTCTATTTTTATTCTTATAATTTTATGATCTGAATTTTTCCAGATCCATTTGGTTCTTTAATTAATCACGTCGCACTTTTGTTCAAAAGGATTGTACGAACGGTCTGGACGAGGCGTCGTGCTCATCGCACTTGAGCTTTTTCAAAAAAGTCGATTCCCATCGTATGAATGGCCACGACGTCGAGAAATGGTTAAACACCCCAAAAAAGACTTGTGCACTCAGATGCAAAGAAGCAGATTTCACGTGTCGATCTTTTTCTCACACATCCAAAGGAAACACGTGTTTTTTGAGCGACACGAACGTCGGACTTTCAGGAGATTTGTTGTTCGATGTTGAGTACGAATACTACGAAATGATCGACAGATCGATTAACTGCGATGGCATGTTTACATGTGTCAATGGGAAGTGCATCAACGACACAGAAGTTTGCGATGGTAAAAACGACTGTGGTGATCGTTGCGACGAAAATATCTGCACTCCAGAAAAATTGGACTACGCAATACGTTTGGCTGGATCGAACAAAACGGGCGAGGGCCGAGTAGAAGTTAAAAGTAAATGAAAGAGAAATTAATAATTTCAAAATCAACGAAACCATCGATCCCACTTTCAATTCAATCAATTTTTACTTTGCTAGTTCTTGGACTTTGGGGACAAGTGTGCGACGATGGTTTTGGTATGAACGATGCCAATGTTGTGTGCAGAGAATTGGGCTTCGAATACGGAGCAGCCTCCGTGAGTGTTGGAGGATATTTCGGAAATATGCATCCCCCCGATAGATTTATGGTTGATCAACTCAAGTGCCGAGGCAACGAGACGACGTTGCGTGATTGTGACTTTGCTGGGTGAATATTCTTTCAAAAAACGGCAATAATTGAAAAGTAAAACAAAGCTAAATCCGATTGTCTCATTCGATTAAAAAAATATGGATTTTTTACAGCTGGGGCATTCACAACTGCCGAGCTGACGAGGCTGTCGGTGTGATTTGTAAATCAGCTGTGGACACGTGCCCATTGGGTCAATGGAAGTGTGATGACAGTCCGGTTTGCATTCCCAGTGGGTTTATCTGCGACGAGGTTGTCGATTGTCCAGACAAATCTGATGAAAGCTCCTTCCATTGCATGGTAATAAATTTGAAAAAAAACACTCATTCGTTCTGGAAATTGAATCAAGAGCAAAAACAAGGCAACACACAGTTGAGAAAATTCTCCAAAGTAGAGAATATCGAAACTTTTGTATACAAGCAGAAGCAGACAAAGTTGCATGAGTGGCAACCACATAGCTGCATAACGAAATAAAACTCGCTAATATAAAACGAAAAAAAAAAATTAAATCTAAAACGAAAAAATAAAAATGAATAAAAAAACGAGATAGAATCGAAAAAAACATGATTTTTTGTGCAGGCTCCTTTCGAATTGCGATTGGCAAATGGCAGCAGTCCCCTTGAGGGTCGAGTGGAGGTTCGTCATCACGGCGTATGGGGAACCGTTTGCGACGACGACTTTTCTCAATTAGCTGCACAAGTGATCTGCAACTCATTGGGATACGGTGGGCGGGCTGTTGCCAAGAAAGATGGATATTTTGGACCTGGCGAAGGACCGATCTGGCTCGATGAGGTATATAAGGGATAAGCAGTTATCCCACAGTTATTGCGCTAATAAGAATTTCCTGTATCCTCGGCAATTCCGGTGCAATATTTCCTTTTCATTGTTTCATTTAATGAATAAAAATAATGATTATGGATTTTAATGTCCCGAAGGTATTCTGTCGAGGCAATGAGTCCCATGTTTACAAATGCAGCCACAATCCTTGGGGCAGTCACAACTGTGATCACAATGAAGACGTCGGTGTAATATGTACGGAAGGTGTACTGGGCAATCCTGAGGTAAATTGACAATAAAAAGTTTCTAAACTACGGCAAGAGGATTAAGGGAATGAAATCAAAAAATATAAATAATTAATTCGAAGGCGTTGATTACTCCGTAAATCAATTTCCTGTCGTATTAGTTTACAGTTTAGATCCTTTAGGCTGCATCAAAACTACAAGTATACGGTTTACATTACATTTATACTTGAAAATTGTGACAAGTTTCAGATATTGAAAAATAAATATTTTCAAACTGTCAGAAACGGCGTTTTATTTTGAAAACCTTCATTCTCCTTATTCTTTTCATACTCGAAACAGATGGATCTTGATGGACAGAAAAAAGAGGAAATCGACATCAACAGTTTGTTGCCCAGTGATTGTGGACAAAGGGCAGAAGATTTTGGTAACGACGAGGAGGAATTCTTCCAGAGAGTCGTTAAGGGCTCGGTTGCGCCTAAAGGATCTGTCCCTTGGCAAGTGAGTGTTTTTTCAGAATTATTACTCAATCACTCAGCCTTGAATGTTTTCTTATTCTCATTTTTATTTAAAAACACTATTTTATAAATTTTTTTAAGGCAAGCTTACGAGTACGAGGCCACAGCATTTCGAATCATTGGTGCGGCGCTGTCATCATATCACCGTTGCACGTTTTAACAGCTGCTCATTGCCTCGAGGGATACACCAAAACATCTTATTTCGTCCGTGCGGGTGATTATCACACTGAGGTGAGCAGAACAAACTCTTACCGTGGTCCTTGTCTTAGGTGTAGACATGGGCAAGAAATTATGTTATTCTAGAATCTCGTCCCTTAAAATTCATTAATCTGAGGAACTTGCACGCGATTTTAATGCAAAATTTTTCGTTGATCATGAATATGAATAATTAATTTAAAGATATTATTTTTTTGTGTTTTCTTCGGGTAAAGATTGATGAAGGCACCGAAGTAGAGGCCAATATCGAGGATTATTACATTCACGAAGATTTTCGAAAAGGCCATCGGATGAACAACGACATTGCGTTGGTACTATTGAAAGGTCAAGGTATACCGTTGGGTAAAAACATCATGCCCGTTTGTTTACCTTCGAAAAATATCGCATATCCACCTGGATTGAATTGCACTATCAGTGGATTTGGCAGCAGTACAAGAGGCGACGCCGGTACGTTCTGGAAATTATTTTTTTAGCCCTAGATGTCGTGAAATACATTTTTTTTCTGCAGCTGAACTTTTTCGATTTCAGTGCATTCTTTGAATCTCCGACACGGTTGGATACCATTACTCGACCAATCAACTTGTTCAGCCGAATATATTTACGGGCCAGAGAACATAAAGGACGGAATGGTTTGTGCTGGCTTTCTTGACGAAGGAATCGACACCTGTGATGGTGATTCTGGTGGTCCTCTAGTCTGTCAACATAATGGTATGACAAATTTTGTAACAATCATTCTAAATAGTTTCGTCAACTATGTTCCTTTCCCTTTTCAATACTCTTGTCGATTTTGTCTCGAATTATCAGGTGCCTTTACTCTGTATGGGCTGACGAGTTGGGGCAAACATTGTGGCGAAGCAAACAAGCCCGGTGTTTATGTGAGAATCGCGTACTATCGCGATTGGATCGACAAGAAAATTCGTGAATCTCTGTTCGGAAGGTGAATTACGAACGAGCTCAAATTGGAGAATAAGAAATGTGCAGATGAAACTTTTGTTCAACCGATGATTAGCGATACGAAAATTTAGATTTCCCGCCGAAAGTCGTGCTCAGATTTTATCTGATGTCAAAAATAGTCCCCACGAGCAGTAAAAAGTGAAAGATTTACGATACGTTGTTTCTTCGTTATCAGACGTATAATTTGAAATGTTTATTTTTGTAGAATTCGTTTACCGCTCAAGATTTGAGAAACTCAAAATTAGGGATAAATAATGGGAAATGATAGGAGTGCAAATAAAAAGTGCAGATTCACCATGAGCTGTTAATCTTGGACTCTATTTCATAAGACATCATCGTTTCTACAATAATTATAATTCGTGTTCGTTTGTATTTGTTGGTTTTTTCTTCATAATCAGTTTTCTTCAGTTTTTCGCAATCACGCTTATCGAGCTTATGTACAATATAGTCCGCCAAACGTAATCGATCGTTCGTAAATTCGAAATAAAAACTCAAGTGAAAAAAACTATGCAAAGAGGCCATATATTTACAAGACGGATGTGAGTGTGGATCTAATAAAATGACTTTCAATCTCATGGGATGCGGCGTTTGTTCCAAAACAGAAAAAAAAAACCATTATGACGTTGACGATCGATGACATTGAAGTTTGGATCGTTGGACTTGGATGAGCTTGTCCCATTTTTTCGTATCGTCCAAGTGGGTTTTTGTTAAAAATCGATCTCCAGGATTTTTTCGTCCCTGGTTACGCGAATGACATGAAATTCATTTTTAGAACGAAGCGGTGGACAAGTAAATTATTCTCGCCATATTCCAGCGATACAAACTTTAATACCATCCTGAAAAATGTGTCTACTCGAAATATGTGGAATGAAAAGGAGAGGGAGAGATGAGAAAAAATATATGTTCGATTGGTATTTATGGGACCAGAGCACGATCGATAAGTTGGACAATAATTTCATCGCGATTGTATTGTGCGTGTATCGCAATAGAAAAAAGAAACAATGAGAAGTGTAAAATAAGAACATACAGGAATTTTCGTTCCTTAACTCTGTGCATTACGAAATGGTTTCGTCTAGCGGCGCAGTATAAATTATTAATATTAATAATAAGACAAATCGTAACAATAAAAGAAAAACAATACTACAACGAATAAAAAACGCTTAGTTCTGGCTTCTTCTAACTTTTTCTTGTTTTTTTTTTTTCGTTCGGTCTGTCGAGGGAATGTGGAGCAAAAAAAAAAACATTACAACGTGCGGCATTAAATTAGATTTTTAAGCCTAAACTTATATGCTTTATTTAGGCATAAACACGATCAAAGCTTTTCTACGATGCCAGGAGAAAATCGACAAATTTCAATAATCGTTTCCAGCAATTTCAGTGAGTTTGACATTTTCTCTAAAATTATCGTCGTTTTCGGTGGTTCTTGACACTTTTCATTTTCAGGTTAAAAAAAAAACCTCGTTCGACGATTGGAATTCTGTGTAATAAAAAAAAACGAAGACTGAGTCGACTTGAAATGATTAAAAATCTCTTTCGACTCTCGGAGTCTCATGATTTTCTGACTGGCATTCGGGAAAAGCTTAGATGGATCTAACGTCTAGTGACTAGATGGAGTGAGAACTTTCAAACTCTCGTGATCCAGCGACACAGGTATTTTCAATATGAAGTTTAAAACTTTATTTATTCTGTTGGCAAAATGATTTTCCATGCTGGCGGAATAAATGAAGAAATAAATAAAATAAAAAGGGAAAGTGAAATTCACATGGAAATTACCAGTATCGCGGATATCTTACTTCGTAGAATACAAACTACCCTTATTTTTACCGAGTTTATAGGGGTACGTATTATGTATATACGTATATACAAGATTTTCGTATTTACAGATGTCAGAGTTATCGGAGTGTCTCGGTCGAGTACGAAGTTACGATATTCATTTCTCTTAGTTTCGTTTATGTATTTTTGTTCCAAGATTTTACTTTTTTTTCCGTTTATACGTGTTCACATCGGACGCACATGACTCCAATATGATAATCTCAGTCCGGTTTTCAATCGAGATAAAAATGCGATTGCAGGTTTACTGAGCAATTGCTTTCATTCGGTTGTACAAATTTTTAAAAACGCAATTTGGTACATTTTATTTCTACGGGTTTTTTTTTTATTGAAGGTTCCTGGTTCTTCAGGGCCTTTAAGAACGTTGGGGGAGATAAAAAATGGTTCTAAAAAACTTGATCGGACCGAGGATCCAACGGGTTTTCTCAATTTTACGGTTTTATTAAAAGTCTACGTACCAGCGTTGGAAAAATTGTCAAATTCAATTAGAAAACTTCTATCGAAATAATTGGTGAGATACCGTTGAAAAATCCATGTTGGACGAAATACTTTCCTTCAGGAAATAAAAAAATGTTGAGTATCAAAAAATTGTATAAATTGAAACGATCATCGAAACACGGCCGCTACAAGATTGGTGTACGATTGACGACTATTAGATCTGACGATATATTCGAATGAGATGATCGATGCTCGAGCTATATTATCGTAATTTTTTGTCTATATTAACGCTTCATTATTTTTTTATTTTTTTAATTTTTTTCATGGTACGTGCAACTTTATTTACCTTTTCATTAATTTTTCTTCTTAATTAATGGCTCATAGGAATGATGTCCACGCGCGTTGTACCAGTCGGATTTTTATGAATCGTGATAGTGCACGTTGGAAAAATCGAGGAAGACGATTCGCTCGTTTCGATTATAAAAATCTGTCTGCCAGCGCGCTTAACAATTATCTTTTGTTTTTATTTTTCGACAAATGACTTACTTTCGTTTTTTAGCGATATTGTTTTCGTATTTGCAAAAAATGGCTCCGTCACGCTTTCTTTCTCTTTCAATCAACAATTTGAAGACAATCTCGCTGCCTGGGAGAGTGCAGGAATTTATAAATATTGACATTTGACAGTCGTTCTTAATTGATCACAAAATCAATCTTTTCTTTAAATTTGCAGTGACAACCAAATCGCCGATTCATTCGTGTTTTTTTTTTCCCCCTTTTCGTCTCGATATTTCGGTCTTTTTTCGCTTTGCTCTTTTGTATTTTTTTTTCTCTTTGTTTTATTTTAACGTGATTGCGGTCAATAACCACGTATGTTTCGTCGACGTATTTTTTGCTTTTTCTGTTATTCTTTTTTCTTTCGAAATCATACACCCAGGAGAAAAAGAACTCTTGGTCCCTATATTATGTACGAATTCAAAGTACAATAAGTTTCTAAGCTTTAGGGAAGCTTCAGAAATAAAACTAAACTATTGATCCTTCGTATAAATATTCGACGAGATTTGACCTGATTGTTTGATTTTTTTAGTCACTTAATCATTGGAACAATCGTAACGTTTTGTGTGTGTTAGAATTCATTTTGGCTGGTGAAACAGGATGAATATATATTTGAGAAATTTGTCAACAGTTCGTTCGGGAAATTATGGTGGAAATACTTCTTATCATTCGTATACCTTATTATTTTGAACGATTTTATAAAAAACCGTTACTGTTGATAGGACTTGGAGAAAAAACCATAATCTACATATTGAAAGAGTCACATTTTCAATTCTGACGGTTTAGCGATGAATCCGTCGATCTGTTTTCTCGACATTGCTTAAACATTTGTTATTTTACTCTGCTGCCTTGTCGTTTTGATGAAATTATACTTTTGAGGCTGACAATAATGGGACGGGATGCTGTGTGTGTCAGTGTGCTGGAGTGTCGTAAGTACATGAACGAAAATATCGGAAAATGTTATTTTAACGTACTCTTGGCTTAATTCTATACTCTGTTACATTAAGCGTATATCAAAAGGTTTAATATATACAAAAGGAACTCGCGTGGCAGTGTCTCAAAACGTGCAATCGTAAATAAGCTTACTTGACTTTATTTTTCAGTGGATTATTTTATTTTTCATGTTTTTCGACCATTTATCATTCTGTCAATAACTTACGAAGCTCTTAAATCTACTTGTTTACGATTATACGATTTCTTTTAGTTCTCGTAACACTTTTCCGCTTTTTTTTCTTCAAATCTCAATATACCAATTTTGAATTGGTAAAAGAGCTTGATCGACGATTGAAAACTATTTTGAGAATCTTCCACGCAGATCAACGCGAGGCTTAGGAACTATGCTTAATCTTCTAAGCGATTTTTCTTCTCACACCTGTTTTTTACCATTTTTTCTTTTACTTTTGCTTTATAAGCGAAATACGTTTCTCAGTTGGCTGGAAATTGTACGGCGAAATTGGCTTTCGAATTGACGTCACGATCGATGTATATAATCAGTGTGGATTTCGAAGTTTGTATGGTTTTTCATTCGCCAATTTTATTTCCTGAGATTATTCGTTGCCTCTCCACCATACCACTTTGGTCACACGATGGATAACTCTGTTGGAAATTTATGATTTCATCCAAATTTATCTTCGGACTGTGAGGATCACTTTGTATCCACACATATAAAACGATAATAATTCCTACGTTCTAGAAGCTGACACAAAATTCAGAAATTGGTGGTTCGATTTAGAAAAACTCATCAAAACAATTGAAATGCATTGAGAATCAATATTGTTTTGTTTTTCCCTACGAAACAGATGCTTAACGCTTTTGTCTTTGTCGTCGTAAATTCTTCGAGAGCTGAATCTTCCCACCTTTGGTGGACAAGACTTACTACTCATTTTTCTTCTTTTCTTATCATTATTTCTGCAAATGTTTGCATGTTTTCATTCCTTATTATCTCTCCCATTCGGCGAACTCATTGGCAGCTTTTTTTCACTGGGCATTTAATTCGGACCTGTAAATAAAATGATCATTCATTTTTATCGAGTGCGATTTAATAAAAAAATAAATTCTAAAAAAAACAAAATGTAGTTTTTTGGTGCCTTACTTTAGAGCTTTGTATCTTTCTTTTTCTGGATTGTTGTCCGGTGGCTCACACTCGAACGAAGCCAAGGCCAGGGCTGCAGAATAAAAGAAAAGAAAATTCATTTATCGGAAAAAAAAAAAATATGACACTTCACGTCCCAATTAATTAATTCGAAAAATTAATATTACGAAATATTTCGCAGTGCAAACGTTGTTTATACTTTTTCACATTCAACGCGATCGTAACGTCAAGTTTTCATTTATTCTTCAAGCTCCAGCGCACAGCGCGAAGAAATCTCGATCATTATATTTTTCTCATTTTCCACTACTTGCCATTTTCCGTGAGAACAGGGCTGGCTTGAAGAAATGCGATAACCCGTGAATTCTTCTCGAATGGACAGGCCACCTGTTTCCAAGCGATGAACTCGGTCACTTGTTTGGCGAGCTGCCAGAACTTTTCGAAGTTTATGTGTCCGTTGGGAAGTCTGAAATCGAGATAGACAATCGAAGAGGAATAACTTTGAGCTTGTCGAACTACCCTTATCGCGATATATAAATGAAGACATAACGAATACATACATATACACATATATCGATAAGAACACTAGAGTTTCGTTATCGAAAGAAAAGAGGAGGGCGAAACGGAAAATAGAAAAAGAAAGTTCCGAGGAAAACGGAGAAAAACAAAGTGAACGTATAGTTGTCAGGATCGAAAAGTGTACAAGAAAATGGACAAAGAAGTAGTAGTAGTTAGGAAATTTTCTACGATTCAACTTTTACAACACAACGTTGCTGACGATACTCCGAGTAAAAGAAAAACATTGAAGGAGAAGGAATAGTTGAAAAAGCACAAATACGATCGTCTATAAATTAATAAAGTAGTGAGGCAACAAATTTCATTCGATTAAATTGTTATTTTTCTTTAACAAGTCAGTACGTCAATGTTTCTCGTGCATAGTGAGGAATTCTCGCAACAATGGAAAACACCATAAAATTATCCAGATAGATATTTTTGCATATGAGAACAATCGATTTCACGAGGATTGTAAACTTGAAAATTCGTGAATAGTTCTGGGTGTACGTATTTACGTACGAGCGTGAACGCGAGGAAGTTCGAAAGCTCTCGGACTTGTTCCTTGTTGGGAAAATTACACGGAACAACTTCGCCAATTTATAGTACGTCGCGAACTTTTAGAGATTCTATGGCAAAGGGACGCAAAGTGAAATCCTCTAACTGCACAAAATCCACCAACATGCCGCACGCATCCTCTATATTTATGTCTATGTGGGGCTGTATCGTGGTTGGAATATTGCGTATGGGAAATCTGTCAATATCGTCGTCCCCAAAGGATGGCAAAGGAATCTCGTAGCCCAATTGTTCGGAACATTACAGTTATTGGCCATAAAGATCGCGATCGACGACGAAGAATCCAAGAAAATGAAAGATGAATAAATATTCGACACCTTTCAAGTGAGGAAACATGAAAGAGAAGTAGCGCTATAGAAAAACTCCTTGAAGTAGACAATTCCCATTGATTGATTTAAATATAGAAAATTTGAATTTCTCTCATTATTTCAAACTCCGTAGCCATGGGGAAATTTACAATAAATCAAATTCGTCATAGATTCCAGTTTTCTTTTGGTTGCTAACAACTGTGCAATGGTATTTGTACGATATAGCTCGTTTTTCTTGAGAGGGTCTTCGATGTCTCATCTTGAGTGGAAGTTGGCGTTGCATGTAGCGTGATCGTATATAGAGGACGGTGCATCTCTCTCGTCTTTGGCCATTGAACGTACTATATCTTAAATTTGCCCGGCTGAACGTCCATATTGGGACAACTTTTGCCATTACAAGTTTAATAAGTTTAAACACGTATCTGCACGCGAAAATTGGCGAACAGGTAGAGCGAAAGGAGGATGCAACGGCGTGGGGACAGAGAAGGCGTTATAAAGACTTTTGGAGCGTCTGCTGGATTGGGGCACGATAAGCTACAGGGTGACCGGCAAAAACTTGACAGCAACGCGACACACGTGTAGTGGTAAATAACGTGATAAGCCTCCTAGATGCTTCGACAGTAGGAATTTTTTCTCGTCACAACTTTATCCTGACTCACATGTGATGGAGAATTTATTTAACAACCTTCTGCAGACTCCTCCGAAAATTTATGGCAATGCATACATATATATATTTTTCTTTACGTTCCAAGTTCAGACCAAGTTATTCACAGCCAGGAAATGCGCGAAGGTTGCTCAGGTCAGCATTCAAATCGGCGGAAGCGCGACATTCGAGGATGCATGCCGAATAATTGGTTGTTCGAGAAAAGTTCATAAGTGTGCGGGATACAGATTTAAAAAATTTCTTAAGCAACAGGCAACGATTGGAAACGGAATTTTGAGAATTTCCAGGAGAAAATGCGACCATTTACGTGAAGGATTGAATTTTTGGTCGAATAAAAGATGCACAAAGTTATAAATGAAAGTTTTCGTCAATCGAAGTAAAATACTGACTTGTTGCTGCAACCCTCGTTCAAAAAATAAAGATCCTTGACGAGAAGACTGAAAAATGGCACGACAATACGTTGTCTCTCGTCGGTTGCTCCAGCGCTCCTCCACATAGCTGCCTTGAGAGTGCTACGATAGCTGCTAAAATTACTGCTGGGATCCATTTGATGCTCGAGGATCGAGAACTTGGCTGATTGGACCTTTGACCACTGTAAAAATGCCAAAATTTATTTTTCACTTATTCTCCATTAAAATGGCAGCATAAAACATGTCCCATTTTTTATTAATCATAAATCGCCAACAATTCGAATGTACCGAAAAGTTACTTCTCGGTTTCTTATTATTCATACGTTTTCACTTCAGGGCTTTAACAAGCCCGTCACCTTAATCAACTTTACTAATTTCCATGTTTCTGTGTTATACTCGCCGCAAGAGCCCACAGACCACTCTTCCCTTAATATGCACGCCTGGCGGGTACGGACGACTATAGGTTCGTATTTCCAAAATGACTCACGGGGATCTACCAACTGTCTACTCCGTCGTCATCGTCGTCGTTCCTAACAAATGTATCGCGTTGCTCAAGGATTTAGAACAAAAGTGCATCCATGAGATTTTTTAAAATGGTTATCCGTCATGGATCAATACCAACAGAAAATCTTGATCATCCGAATACATAATTCATCGTTTGATATTCTGGAGTCGAAATTTTTTAACGGAACTCGTTTTTCCCGTGATATAGTTGAGAGGATATAGTAAAACGAGAGAATAATTGATACACTATGTCTGGTGGCTGGGACAGGTCATATTTGCGAGATCTTTCGCGGGTATCATTCCGCTATTTTCATCCCTACTCGGTCATGGTGAGATGCTGGTGCCAGTGACGACGAATTGCTTTCGAAAGGCATAGCAATGGGAACATAACGTGTATAGATATGGAATCTATATGCGATATAATGGATAGAAACGGTCGAGGTAACGGGGACCTGCATTCGACAGACAATAGGAGAGACTGGAATCGCTCTCTGTGCTATAACATTGAAGCCAGCGATCGATCTCTCGTGCGTTGATTCCGCTCGATATGTATCCTTACTCCCATGACAATGTCATTGATCCTTTCCTCTTTCTCGTGTCTATTACACTATCATATGCTCTGCTCCTGACCCATCATATAACCCTCCGCTGCACATGTAACATGCACGTAATTCGAAATATCAAATGTTCGATATCGCCGCGTTCACATTATACCGACAAGGGACACACGATGACAATCTTTCTCACGTTTTTATTGAAACGATCTTAACGGCACAACGATTATTGAAAATTCATTTCTTTTTAACGTCCGTAAGCAATTATCCTCTTCACTTCAAATTTCAGATGCATTTGTCCTGATCGTTTAAAAATAGTAAAAAATATCGAAAAGTCACAAATCCTTCGACATAATTTTCAAGTTCGCTTGAAAATTCTGGAGGCGGCGAGCGATTACAATGTAAAAAGGGCGGGCCACACTAAATATTGTTAACTCTATGAAATCGTCAATTACGATCTCATAAAAAATCTCATTTGCGGTTTTTTTCATGCAATTGAATGTAGACGATTTCAGGTATTTCGATGATTCCATGGAGGGAAATAAACAAAAAAGTTGTATACATGAAAATGATGGTCCGGTAATTGCTTTTGAATATTTTTTTTTCATGCAAGCGACAAAAAAGCTCAAAGTGGAAACGACCGTTCGTTTTTTTGTTCAATTGCAATGTGGAATTTATTACAGCGATAGCAAAACGTAATTTTATCATTGCTTCTCGCTGAATTAATTAATCGTAAAAATGCATGCTGCAATCGTTAGTTGCTGGAGTGTGGAAGTTGGAAATTGAGGCTGCGTGCTGCTTCAGAGATGAATTGCACGATGTATATAAGTATGCATTCATGGGCTAAACAGAAAATCCCGAAAGGACATAAATATTGTATTTTAGGCAGTCGACACGAGCCAAATATTTCAGGAGCGAATTTGTGTACATTCTAGCGTATTTATTCGTTGGACGAAATATGTTCTATAGTCACATATGCAAGCAAGTTTGGATGAAAAGGGCAGCGAGGGCACGAGGAAACTCGGAGAATAATTGTATTAACTTCGAGGACGAAACTGTCGTGGCAAATGGTCGTATAGCAAGTCACGCGTGCCGCAAGAGATGTGCCTCAGATTAATTCCGTCTAGTGCATTCGCGGCGGGCTTTAATTCGTGAATTAACCAAACTACTGGACGACATTCCAAGAGATGGACGAAGAAACAGGAAGGAGGAGGCGTCTGGGAAATTTTCGTTACGAACAAGAGAAATCCTTGTTTCACTGTAAAAATTATTCGCTTACGTCGGACGTAGACTGCCCAATTCCCGTCAAGATGGCCAAAAGTATACGGCGCAAGATTGGCCTCCGGTCCGGTATTCATATCATTTGTGTATTAATTTGTAAGCAGTCGAGTAGCCAATTACGTGAGCCTGAGTAAGGATCGGATGCAGTAGTCGATGGGAATCCCGTAGCAAAGTTGGATTTTTTCTTAAAGGCAAAAGGTCGCGTTTCCAACGAACGAACCGTTCGATATAATTGGAACTTATCGACGTGCTTGACGAGTCTTTATCTTTGCTGAGTAACGAATGCTATTTCTGGATGAAATTTATGTTTTATAAACTACGAGGAACCATCTTCTGTGGGTGGGATTCCAGAAACGGACGGAGGTAATTATCTCTTTGAGGCGAGCAAGTCAAACTTGGCTGTGTAACTAAATTTACGTGGCTCCAAGTTTGACTCCTTTTCTTACGCAAATAATGTATATTTATTTGAAAGCTTTGGTGAGATAAGTGCATTAACGTGAACAGCAGAAATGAGGACTTTTCTGGCAGATATTCCTTCGGAAAGTTAACCAAGTACGCGCCAGTTTCGGATCGTCCTTGTCGTATTCTCCGTCAATATTTTCTTGGTTTCTTCTTGCCTCTTGGGATTGTCGTAGGAAACTTTTCTCTTTTGTTTTTTCTTCCCCCAGATACTTCGGATATAAATAATATAGCATTTCCCCATCTTGCGATGAGCGAGAACGCTCGCCCGGGAAAAGGAAATTGCATTCCGATGAATAATAAAATTTACGTTGCAGGTAGCAGGACAAACAATCAATAAAACTTTATCCTTCTGATTTATCAATCTCAGACAGTAATGAGTTATTTTTTCACGCGAAACAAAAACGTGTAATTAGCTTTTTCGAGCTCCTGAACTTACCCGCTCTCTGGATGAGCCAATATTTTAACATTACCATAATTCGAAAGTGTATAATTTGACTAGAAACGACGATAGTGTTTTGGGTCGTCCGGCACGTTCGTTATACAAGGAAAAAGTTAATTCCACCAAAAGTGTATGGGGTGTGTAAACTCAGGGAAGAACTTTATGGTAATTGCTTTATCCTCTTACTCGTACGAGCTGCATTAGCGTTTAACCCACATTTTTTTTTGTTACCAACATATCAAACTATTAAAAACATTAAAGCTGCTGGAAGTTGCCAACTTCCTCGTTTCCCCTCTCGAATTTCGAGCTTGAACACGTATCATCGGTGTAAAATACGTTTTCGTACTCGCATGACTTTTTTTTCTTTAGCAGAGACGACGAAAAACGTTGGAATGTCGAAAGAAAAAAAAGGGACAAGGGAAAAGAATTTGAAAATGAAATATGCAGACTGTACAGTTTTTGTAGTCGCTGGAGGATGAGAAACGTTTGCTCGCTTTCTCAAACATCCAATTCATTTGGTTTTTGCTTTCATTCGCTACGTCATCGTTCAGGGAAATTAAATTTTTGAACGATTCTTTCCCCGTGTCCGTGCCCGACTCTCTGTCCGTCTGTCCATTTCTCTCCCTCTCCCACTAACTTTTCTCTCGTTCCTGACAAATCGCGAGTTTAATGCCAGCCGAGTGAAAGAGCACACGTGAGAAAAGTAGTTGCGATTGGCCGACACCCTGTGCGGCAACGTTTGCGATACGGTAAATTTTCATTAGCGGAAATTACGCGTCGCGAATTTTCGGTTGTACAAGAGAAAGGTTGGGCATTCCGGTAGCGTCGTTGCCTAGCAAATCTATATACGCTGGCAAGGTTTTTGCAATTATTTCCTCGGCCCTCGAGCCATAAATCAGAAGCGAGTGAAAGACAGAGATAGAAGTAGAGTAAGAGAAAAAGACGAAGAGAGAGAGAGAGAGAGAGAAGGGAACAACCAAATGAACTCTGAATAACGTGAAGTACGAGCCATTTCGCCACGTTCCATGGGATATCCAGTCAACGAACGCTGCAATTGAGGGAAAGGGCTGTAACTCCCGAATATCTATGAAACGTCCGAGTGCACAGCTTTTCGTAATTAAAAAGTGCAGGCATGAAAAAAAAAAGTTGAACTACCCGATTCGTTCAAATGAGCAACGACGACAGGTTGACGTTTCAAGTTCTCTTGTCGTTTCTCTCCGTCACATAATCCAGTTATACCGTGGTATATATTTACGAATAATATCGTTGAAAACCTTGACACACGTCTCACCGTGAAACCATAAGAACTGACTTTTTATAGAGCGACCCATTACAGTTTAATTATTCTGGAAAAATAACTCACCGTTTTCTTCAGTCGGGAAATCGGTGACATATTGAGACCTGCGATTATGGCCATGAGCGAATTAAAATTGCCGATATTGAAGCACTCCCTTGCTGCTTCGATCCAATACTCGACTACACGAACACGTTGCTTTTTCTTGGCATGCTAGACCAACGAGAAAATGAATAATGAAAAAAAAACGAAAGAAAACGAATCAATCTGAATTTTTTCTTTCACATATTTATTCAAGAAATAAAAAAAAAAGAAAACATTTCGTACCTTGCAGACCTCCGTAGCGACGAAATAACTCAACCTATTGAACCACTGAACGTATGACTCAAGATTACGTGTCTTCTTCATGTCCTTGAAGGATGTTTCTAGATGAGGCGATTCCTGGAAACAATTCGAATTGACTATATCAACTCTTCGTCCCCGATTGTATTTTTCGAACGGTCACCAGCAAACTAGACATTTAAACTCGATCCCAATTTTATTCTGTTTTTCAAGCTCCGTAGAAAATCGAAAATAATCAGAACAATCAATTGTTCAGTATTTTAAGCCAAGCCGAAAGATAATCTCGGGTTTTTTGAGCATTCGTAGTCTCGATTCTTGACAGAGGATTCAATTGAAATCGAAAGTTCAGTGGATGAAATGCTTTTACTGAACGAAGTGTGTTGTTCATTCTTTACGCATAAAAGGGTTTATTATTCCGATGATCGTTGATGAGCATTCCAACAGTGGAAAGAAGCAGTAAAACGGATAAAAAGTATTAAGAAAATAAGAATTCCTTGGTAAAATGTTCCGTCAAACGGAAGCGCTGGTGGGAACGATGTTTCCGCAGACGTAACAATTTTATTTCAAGTTGTTTTACTTTTTCTTCTTTGGATAATGGTAAAACAGCAACTTGGCCAAAAGCGAAGAGTTTTTTTAAGACGCGTAAATATTGGATTTCGACAAAGCTGTGCAAACAAAATTACTAACCTTAGCAAAAGCTTGAACAAACTCCTCCGGTCCGATGTAAGAAAGCCTCTCGAGTTCAACGTGAGTCAATTGTTGGGCGAGCACTGTTGCTGAAGGGCATAGCTCAGTAACATCGACCTGAAAAGATGAATGAAAAAAAGTCGATAAAATAACATGCCGAAAGAAGAAGAATCTTGGAGATGAATTAAATGATGGGAAGAATTCTTGTGCTATTTTCGAATGGACGATCTTGGTACGTACGAAGCAAGATGAAACGAAGCATTAGATTTTCGTAAATGGGCAAATGTTCCCGGCACGAATATCATAAAAATATAAACATAGTTAAGAGAAAAACGTAACGTCTGAAAAAAGAAGGAGAAACGGAAAAGAAGCGTGTGGGTCGACGATCGTTTTTCTACATCGTCAGCAAGATACACATTTCCGAAGTGGAGAGAAGATTTTTTTTGTCCCTCTTTATTCCGGACTATTCTCATTCAATTTTACGTGTTGTACGCTTCGCCGAGCAGTCTGGCGTTCCTTATCTCGGGCGAAGGCTGAAAGGGAGTCGAAAAGAAAGGAGAGTGAAGAGTAGACAAACGAAGGGAAAGGGATGAGAGAGAGAGAGAGAGAGAGAGAGAGAGAGAGCCAACTCCCAAAAGGGAAAGTCTGTTCGGCGAGAGGAAACTGTAGACAGCAGACGACGTGGTTGTCGTTGTCGTCTTCGTCGTCAATGAACATTGCCGAGTCTCGCGTGCGTAACGGAAGTGAGGTTGGAAGAGCAAAATGGAGCAAGTATGGGAGAAAAAAAATATCGATAAATAGAGAAAGAAAAGTATGATAATAACAGGATGAACAAAATTGGGAAGAATGGCGGGAACGGATGAAGCAGAAGTGAGAAAGAAAGAGAGAAAGAGACGAGGGAAAATACAAAATATCGATTGGAAAGGAGTCCTTTGCCGGTATTGGGAATTATTTATGTCCCCCGAACCGGCATTGGTACGTCCGGGAGGAAGGAATAGTATAAGCCCCGACAGATATTTCGATTTCGAATCGAAGGGGCGTCCCACGGGGTGGGGGTAGACGCAACGGATACCCGGTTACCGTGGCGTCGAAATTTATATTCACGCCACTGTATATGCCGATGAATAAAGAGAAAAAGAGAAAAAGAGCGAGAGACTGAATCGGGAGAAACTCTATAGTTGAGGGTGGAGCTGTTGCCACCCTCGATAGCCTCCAGCTACGTTTTGAAATAACGCTCAGGTGAAATTGGCCAGGTACTCGCCATGGACCTGCTTCATGTCATATGTATAAATTGCCAGTTTCGTCAGCTTCGAGCATCTTTCCGAACACCCTTCTTTCCTCTTGTCCAAATTTCATCCTCCAAATACTCCGAAGCGCTCCGAAGTTCCGAAGCGCAGATTTTGAGTTTTGCTCAAAATGCAAAATGAGACTCGCTCATCCGATAAATAAATGAATAATATGGATGCCTGAAATATTTATGACGCCGTTACCTCTCGATCGCTTCTTTTTTTTTTCATTTTTTAAACGGCACCGTTCTGGTTTTTTTTTATTATCGCGTATCTCTGACGAACTAATCAAAATTTTTATCTCGTGCTATCAGCTTTTTCGTTCCGTACGAATTTTGGGCTATTTTACGGATACGTTCATATTGGGGAATTCAAAGTCCCAACGTGAGATGGAAATTTGTGGAATGAGCTATACATAACCCAATAGATCGGGTAAAAACGGTACAGAGAGAATAAGAGAGACGTACGATACGATGGGAGTAGTGAAGTTGTATATGCGTTTTGGCCGGATCGAAGCCTGACCTGTTCTACTGAGAATCTGACGAGCCCCAGGCCCAGCCATTACTTGGTTGAAGTATTTCGACACTGACGTCTGTATAGATTTTTGTATTTGTATGGAGAACGTTCTGTACCGAATCGAGCCAAATTTTAACATGACGAAGTCGTGAAACCGCGATCCATTGTTTTTTATGTTATCCTCACATTTCAAAAATTGAGCCAATATACGAGAGGAAAAATATTGCGAACGGTTCTCGTTGTTTTTTAAAGGTATAAAATCAGGCAAAGTGATACGCTTCCTGAAATTACGCAAAATTGCTTTTTCAAGCCTTACAATCACCAAAAATATTTAACGTCGAATCGAATTTTGTTAATAATTACAAAAAGAATGATTATCTTTTCCTCTGCATCCAGGAAATGAAATCTCAAAAATAATAATGAACAAGTAACGCATTCGGAATTTGGATGAAATTCTCACTGAAAATATGTCGAAACGACAAAAATTAAAATTTCCTTCCCTAGATTATGGCAAAGTTTCTATCGGCAACTGAATCGGAGAAAAAAGATTGTTCATCGATACAAATCCATTTGGGAGCATAAAAAATGGGAAACCCAGCAGTTTCCTCGTCAAATATCAATTCTTAGGTCAAGGCTGAGAAAATCTGAAAAAAATTTAACAAATGGAGGCGGCGTCATGTGTTTGTTCAATTGAATTTCTCCATCAGAAACTGTGCAATTGTTACGCGAGCCGGTGCATGGCTAAACGTTCACATGCCCAAGTATTGACTGCGCCCGAGGCTGCTTAACTCGGGGGATCGTTCGACTCACACACCGAGATCGCATGCATTTCGTTGTCGGTTGATTGTTTCGTATGAATTTCAAGAAACATATTGAATAAATTTTAATTGCGATATTGAATGCCTCATATGGGCACGAGCCCTGGAGCATGTATCCATTATATATAAACGTGTATTCGTGTATGCGAGTGAGCAGAAATTACGTTATTCCGTATTGTACCCCCGAATATGTATAGCATACGGTTTTCAGTATTATTATCAATGCCGAGACCAAGCTCCGTCCGGCTCGTCAATGACGACTCGGAATATTTCGCGACTACGCAGAATAATTGAGCCCCTGGTAATAATTGGCTGGTGCAGCGTTTTGCGAAATTGTGCAACGCCCTCAGACATAGCTCTTGCTTCTATCCAGCATATCTGAATCAAACCATACGCTGTGATGCGTTGTGTTCCCTACGATGTATGTGATGTTGAGTAGTACAGATAATATATATGTACGATACGCGTTCATCGTCATTTTGAAGAGAGCTTCAGCAACGCGAAATTCAGGAGTCAAATAAAAATTCATCTAGAATAATCATAGACAGCCTCGACCGTTTTTCATCGGGTCAATTCGCATTTTTATATTTTTCCATTGAATTAAGAGAATTCGTAAGACGAGTTTCCTTCATGGAAACTGGAAGGAGCCCGTATTTGTATGTGCATGGAGAAAGAGAAATAACGTATCGTTTCATTGTGGGATAAGAATATACCAGCGAGCTAGACCGAATGGTTCGTACAGGAGTAAAGATTGAAGCAAAAAACATAAAACAATGAGCAATATGGCGTGTACAATCATATTTTCCTTTTTCAGGCAGTGAAGACGAAGGGAAATTAGATCAATATAAATGACAGTGGCGTGGATGAGATTGGATGGAAAGGTGGGCAGAGAAAAGTAACTCGGAGAGAGCTCATTCGATACTCAATTTCATTTGAAGTGAGAATCGACATTGAAACGGAAATAAAGAAAAGATGAAGTGAAGAAGAGGGTGAAAAGGGAGGAAGATATACATCGGGAAAAAAAAGGAGTAAAAGCAGGAAAAGGTGAGTGCGTCGGGAACTTGGCTTTTACTTGGGCGTATCGCGCAAAGAAGAATCCATGAAGTACTCTTTTAGCGGCCATCATACCCAACTCCTCTCGTCTTTTCCATCTTCATAGTGCTATTTCTTCGGCTTTTTGCCACCTCGTTCCATTCAATGCCAAGACGATAGAGTTAGGTATTGTAATAGTGAAAAGGCCCGACATCGGGTTCTTAAAGATATCGCGGAAGAAAAGTGCACGCCAAGGTGAAAAGTCACTTCGGTAAGAATGCCAGAACAACTTTACCACCTTTGCATGTACCTTATTGCAAGCAGCCTTATTCGTTTTACATTTCCCGGCTTCAGCTTTCCCATCCTATTAAGCCTTCTGGCATATTTCAAAGTACACCTCTTAGCTTTACTTAAAACAGCAGCACGTATGCATAAAATATAAACTATAACTGTAAATCCATTTTTTATAGTTTGCACGGAACAAGGAAAACATCTGGTTCCATATAGTAGGCGAAGGAACACAAAAAAACGACCTATTAATTTTAATGGCCAGTAAAAAACGTTCGGAGCCATATATAAAAAGATGATAATAATCATAGGGAAACATGGCGGGTGGGACGAAAACTATGAAGCTAATCAATAGACTCGTAAATATGATTAAGTGATTTTATGATTCTCCATATTCCGATACGTTCAATCACAAAATAGCGACAATGAGGTTCATTGCCCTTCCGTTCTCACGAGCTTACAGCTGAGCAACTTGGCAACGCCAAGAAATACAGTGTAGCTCTGCAAACCATCGAAATAATTGTTCTCGTTTTTACGACATCTCGAATATCCATATTCTTTTCTCTTTGCCCTCCTCCCTCCACCCTCTTTCTTCTTTTACTCTCCCTCATTCTTTCCCTTGCTATTTCTTTGGATATCCCAATGACATTCGTGCAACGCTCTCTTCGTCACGTAGAAGTCACACGGGTCGAAGAGGTCATAAAGGAAGGCAGTTTATACGTTTTGAAGCAGATTACAGTGGGGCCTGAGCCAGCTAATTGGTCGAGAGCAGCCCCCACGAACGAGAAACTCGTAAAGATAAGTACAGGGTATAAGCATATCTCGTTTATATACACTGTATATATTCGCATCTGTATTAATCGCGCTTGGTTCTCGCGGAAGCACTCTCGTTTCGATTCTCGAGTTTGCACACTTCTAATCCTTTATTATACTTATATCCATAGCTATACACATACGCCAGTCATATATATCAGTTAGATTGCAAGTGTATACCTGTAGGATGCATATGGATAGAATTCTATATTCATAACATACAGGGCACGTATATTTTAGAGCACAGACAAATTTTCCTCCACCCCATCACCAGTGTGTGGTTTAATTAGGTTCTCTAATATACACCAATGTGTATATAAACAAATATATACGAACCGAAATATTTGACCTTGCCGTGTGTAATGAACTATGACACCGAAGTTCGCAACGTTGGGCTCCAACAAAAAATACGTTTTTCTATTTAATTTTTATTTTATTTAAAAAAATCATGATTATTTTCTATACTAAATATTTCATGAAAATAATTAATCAGAAGCTGCGAGATCTGGTAAAAAAAAAGCGGAATTTCGTTGCATTCCAACAATGCAAACTTCAGCATCGTAATAAAATAATAAAAAGCCGCCGATGCTAATCCGTTGTATTGGTAACGTAAGCTTTGTTGTTTATACGGTTGGATGTTTTTGTTCCTGTTCTGAATTGATCTGCTCTGCTCGGCTATATCTTGGCAGAGATGATGCAATTCATGAGCAATAACAAATTGTTCAACAGGATGGTATAAATGTAGGCGAGGGCCTGAATACTGCGAGGCGAATCGTTTCTCTCACCTCGTATTTTCTCAATTCGTATCTCACGACGATTATAACAGTGAAATAAAACGAGACAGCGCAGAAACGAACGATGCTACTGCACTCTTGGGATATGTGGAACGCAAACGTGTCACGTACATATCCTACATCACACGGACGTTACTTTTCCATGATTGTCTTGTACTGAGGGACAAAATGGCCAAGGGCATAGAAAAACTAGGTCATTCTTTATCGTTCCTGTATTATGAAGGGGAAAAAATCACCAATGAGTTCGGGAAATATTTGATATTATTCGTCTGCGTACCGAAGCATCGCTATGGATTCGAAAATTTTCATGGTCTACAAAAATGTTGCGAAATAAAGAGAAGAATCTTGCATGTGGTAGAGACAATTTTCGCTATTCTTTCAACCTCGATGAATGTAACAAGAAAAATCTTCAGTGTCGTCGACTCTTTGTTTCTCGCACGATTCCCAACCCTGAGGAAAACGTCACGTTTCCACTCGGTGACTCTTGAACTTTTGATTTTTCATTTTTTTTTTTTTTTCGGTTCAACTACTTCGTGCATGTACGCATTTGTTGTCTGTACAGCTATGGTTTCTCATTTTCATACCTGGATTCCGAGCATCATGTATATTTATATGTCTTTTTTTTTGCAGCGAGGGCACAAGGCTCCCGATTTACTGGTCCAAAAGTGACGTCAATGACGTTGTTCTCAATAGTCAGAAAAAATGCATAAGATCGTAGGCAGTGGGTACTTTACGAAAGGGGCTGGTTCTACGTGCTCACATCGCTTGTACGGTTCGTAGGTATCTCATTACGGGGGTGAGAGGCTTCGTACACGCAGAAGGGAAGTCTAAAGTACCATATGGCGGTTAAGGAATAAGAGCGTTGAAACGCCATAACGAACGAGACGAAGATGTGAGAACTCGAAGAGACAAGAGACGGAAGAGATGGAGCGACGGCTTGGTGGCGAGAACGACCATAACGTTAATCCAGAACGAGTCAGAGTTCTCGTTGAGCCTTACTGCTACGTGCTGTCTGACGATGCCGGAATCTCTCACATTCCTTCCCCCCCCCCCCCCCCCCCCCCCCCCCCCCCCCCCCCCCCCCCCCCCTCCCCCTCTCATTCTCTTTATTTGTCAGCTCCGCCAATGTGCAGACAATTCAACAGTAAGATCTCAACGTCGAGGGTTGCGGAAATCGAGGATGAAAGTTGCTGAGGAACCCATCAAGAACTCACACGGCCACGTTTACATTTGGTATCACTTTATGAGGCTTCGCTTGACGAATTCTCAAGTGAAACATTTCGTGCGATCTATTGTGATAAACGAAGACACTGGCCGTTTATTTGTTTCGTCATTAATCTCGAGGGAACGATAAAGAAAAATATGCCACGTGGCGATTAAAACTTCTTGCCTGGAAGCTATTCTGTTATTTTCTTTGAGGATTAGTCTATAGGATGTTTATTCCCATCGCAGACCGGGATAATTGGAAGTTCCAGAATGCTGAGCTTCCCACAAAACACATCCGGACATGAAGAGATTCTCAATTACCCAAAATGTAAAAAAAAATCGTAGAATTTTGTAGACACAGTCGCCGACGACGACGGTGAGAAGGATCCCCGAATTATCCAATGAAACTTGATTCCCAGTAATTCGTAAGTGGAAAGAGTTCTTAATTAAAAAATTCTATAGGTCGTTCGAGGACGTCGCAGTGGGGTGGCTGCGTGGTCGAAAAGTTACGACATCAGAGATGAAAAAGACTCTTGAAGGAAAGTCACAACTAATTCTACCAAGTGATGGAGAAGCAGAAGCTTCTCGAGAGGATAAAAGTGGACAGGAGCGGAAGTTAGTGCACGGGAACACCCACACACATATCCTCGAATTATCCCTCGATGTGCCTCGGTACAAGGGAATAAAAACGAGCAGGGAAAAGTGGTAATAAAACTATTCATAGCATTAGCTGACAATCCTGCTGCCTCGGAATATCTTGACTTTGAGCTTTTTTCCCATTTGGTGGCGGCATTCGACTGTTGCGGTCGAGTATTTATATCGGATTAAGGAGCGTAACAGAGGACACAACTAAATGGAAAACGGTGAAAGGGCGGGCTTGTAAGGTTGAGATAAATTGGGAGGACGCAGTGGTGAACTCTGAAGAAGATTATCGAGTTTCACGACTTCTGGTCGCTACAGAGCGAATAGAAACTGCAAGTGCATGCTCCATGGTGAAGAGAGGAGATGAGACTTTAACTTTAATCGACTGTGCACGGTCAAATGGGGGAGTGATAGGGCGTGAGAGTCTCAGACAGAAAGGTGTATCTACAGTGGTTTTGTAGCTATAGAAGTAGGAATATTTTGCTAGGTAGAAGCGTAGAGACGTGGAAAAGTGTAGTTTGTGCTATGGCAGAGTTATACAGAATAAGGGAGAAAGCTAAACTCCTTAACTGGTGGTGACTGGTACAAAATCGAGTGGAACGATTTTAACCACTCGCCACAGCACCTCGCCTGACTCTTTCCAAGCGACGGCCAACTCCCTCGATTGCCAACCCTCCTCCGGAGCTTGCGGAGCCTTTCTACCATGCTTGCTCTCTCGAGGTTCCCCAACACGTTAGCGAAAAGGGTGTTGGCGAACGTTGTCGCTAATAACGAGCAAACACAATTAACGCCTCGCTTCCTCCCTCTCACTCTTTTTCTACCTCCCTGCTCGTCCACACTTGTGGTTGCCGCGTCTGCGTACCATCGTCACCATTCGCCTTCGTACTCAACACCCTCCAACGATCCTGATTCATATCTCTTCCCACCGGACAAAGAGACCTAAATTAATTCGGACCGTGAAAATACATGAGAACCCGTACCTCTTCAAACTCTTACATCTTACTATTCTCCTGCATTTTCCAACATTCTAACTTTCCCGACTACAAGTCGCGCTTTCGACTTCTCGTCACACATCAATTATTCATCACTCAAAATATAGGGTGTCAACTCCAAGTAACTATAAGTGTCTGTTGCTCGAAGCGAGTCTTGTACATTGGAATGTTAAGTCGATCGAAATCGAAGGCTTATAAACTCCGCCCTTACCCGGTGCAGCAGCTGAATCGGTCAATGACATGCTAAAAGTTCGTTCTTACGCGAAACAACCAATAAATTTCTTCACTTCGAGTAAAAACTTGAGAAACGTTAGAAATATTGAAAAAATAGCCAACGACGGAGCAATCGACGAATTGGGTTGAAGAAGGGTGATAAAAAAGGGCAGCTTGGCTACTGATTAATAAGTGACAACCCGAAGTTACCAGGTGGTGAGTTTCGAACTGCCTGTCATCTTAGAAAGCCCGATAACGTGTTCCGGAAGTCATTGCACTTGACACGAGACGTTTGATGAAGTCCGGAGGCCCCAGAAGGGCAGGAAAAGTTGTGCAGCTCAATAATAATCCCGGTTTGGAGGTTCTCAAAGTGCTTGCAGTTTGTTTCGAAGGCGGAAAAGGTGCAAGCCTTGGATTGCCAGACTTTTCGAAAAAATATTAAGACACTCCGGCTCGTTACAAGCTTCGGAAACTTTTCGAGAAACTCAATCGGTTCGAGTTCAGCCAATCTTGTAGCGACGGTTTGGAAAAAAATGCAGCATGCTCTAACGGAATCAGTAGCAATCGCGGTTCGATTCGAACCAGAGGTGGCAAGATTCTAGTTATAAGGTGGCACAGTAACTCCCCCGCCTCCTCCTCTCAGTAATCTCGTGTGGCGACGACAGCAAGCTGACTATACACTTTATTTCCGGCCACCGTATAGCACCAAAGTGCGAACACGACCATGGATTATCTTTGGCAATTGGATGAAAGCCCAATCGCAAGCTCAGGTCTCGTTTTTCCAATTTTTTTTCCCCTCCGAAGAGTCGACGCTTGAAATTGAACGAACAAGCACGTTGGAGAAAATTCTATCAGCTGGGCTCAACACGATAGAACTCACCGTCGAAAAGTAAAAAAAATTGCAGTCGAACTTAATTTACTCCGATGATTGTGAATGTGGAATAGAAATGTCGCTGAGTCGATATTCCGAGGCGAAACGGAAAGCACCATTTTCGAATGACCATAAAGTCTCGTTTATTATATAAGGGCCGGATATGAGCAATGAAAACTTACGGTCAATGGGACGTCAATGATCACGCATATGGGCTCGTTGGTGGGTTTAACCTTTTGGTATTACTGCGGATCCGTTTAATGATGGGCTATAACCACACATGCATCAAGGATCGGATGTTTCGGAGGATATAACGCGCGAGAAATACTACTGGTATTGGGACGCTCGTTGTTGCTCGTAGCATCGCGTACGAATGAGAAGGCAAGCGGTTTCGAAGTGATTAGCGAACATTGCCCACAAGCCGAATATTTAACTCGGTAATGCAGTTGTAAATTAGCTATCAGCAGGTGTTGGACGCGTTGGCAGATAGGTGCCAAGCTAATGAAATTAACGTCGTACAGTTACTGTCTCTCGCGGACACCGGTCCTGGCGTTGAAGCGGCCTACCTAACTCCATTAGACTAACTGTGCAAAGTGCACTCGTATCTATACCTAAATATCTATTATATATCTATGTATAAATGCATGTGGAGTTTCGTTGCTCGAGTTCAGAGAGTTGCTCCGAAGTAACACATGCGGCAATAGTGCCAACAGTTTCCTACCAAGTAACGCGCTATATGCACTCCAGTTTTCACCATCGTCCTCACTCGAATGTTCACTCGTGTTACGAAAGAGCATTGCTTCAGTGCAATTCGCAAATTACCATATCAATGATTTTCTATCTGTTTGAATAAACTATTCAAACACCCGCTCTCGAATCTACTCTTACATTTTTGTGACCAGTTATTTTCGCATTCCTAACCATGCTCCATATCAAATCTGCGATATTGTCCGAAAATTATGCAACTCTCGATCGTCCGACAGATTAAATCATTCTAAAATCATAAAAACTGGTTGAAACTTCAAAAAGAGATGGAAATATCGTGTTGTTGATTTTAGGAATGAAAATGCTCGTTTATCCATAATTGTGGAGTAAAAACTCACCTGGGTGAGTTGTTCCGTAGCTGCCTCGGTCGATAACCTTGCCAATCCTTCCTCGTATCTTTCGAGGGCGGTCAGTCGTAGCAACAAATTTTGTAGAAGAGCCGATACTTCCTGCCTCGCAGCTGCATCGACCGCTGCTACTTTTTGGGTGATGGATCGAACGTGACCCATCACTCTTTCATCCCGGAAATCATACGGAAAGGTTTCGGTCCATTCTGCTAGAAGCTGCACCAAACGTGGAACGAACCGGTGCAGCCGTTCCTGACAAAACAATTTTAAAATATATTCACGTTACATTTTTGAACAAGCGAGCTTCTGCTTGAAATTTTTGCACTTTCAGAAATATCTCCTGATAATTAATTGATAACGTTTTCTAGACTCAGACGTATCGATCAAATTTCACAAAGTTTCATAAGTTTTGCACGATCGTTATCACCTTGTCTGTGAGAACAACTTCGTCTCTCTCTCGTGTTTCCAGTTTTTGTCTCGTTAGAGTTTGGTCACGCGAGCAGCAACGTCTGGGGCTCAAACGCTTTATAGGAACATCGTCATTAAGGAACCTTTCCAGTGTAACGGCCATGAAAACTACCGATTCTTGTGATTCAATTTTGTTCCCGTTTGTTCAAGCGATCGAAATTTATTGCAATTGTCTTGAAAGATTCGCACAGCCTATCAAATTCCCCATTTTATAATTTTATAATTTCCCTTTTTATTAATTTTATAATTTCCCTAAATTTTACACATCGAGGGACTCCTTAACTGAATTTGAAATGATGTCAAAAAAGGTCAATATTCTGTTGAATACGATGAACTAAATATTTTCAGACAATTTCAAAATAGTCGTAATTTTGACAATATTTTTCATTCCTAACGAAACTGCCAGTAAAATTTACGATCAGGATGACAAAAATTGACTGTCGGAAGAAATTTTCTTCAATATTTCTTGTTGGAATGACAAAATTTTTGTTATTTTTCAAATAAACTTTAGACCAACATATCCAACCAAATATCGATTTTTTTCCAACAAAATTTTCTTTTCAGTGTTATCAACATATTTCGTCTCGTCCGAAAGAGTTTAGGCAGAGTTATAAACACTGAAAGATCTTCAAGTTCGGAAATGGTCCACGATTATTCGAAATGGGTGAACGATTTAATCACTACTTTTCTGTCTAGATTCTCGTGTACATGCACGTTAAATTTCATATCAACAGTTCTTAGCGACAATCCTTGTATATGTAGCGGTTATGGATCGATGTCTTTGAGTGTTGGAGCATTTCGGAGGCGCGGGCTCGGAAAAAAAGAGAGGAAGAGAGAGAAAATGTTTGTGATGTTTGGTCGGCCAAAGAGAAGCAGGATGGCGAAGGGAGGCGGCAAGCTTCGGCCCGATGAAATGATAGTGCACGCGAAATGACGTCGAAGGTCTACCAAGTAAACCAGCAGATACTTCCAAATGAGAATAGTACCACTCCGAACTCTTAGTGGATAGTCTCGAAGCTAAAGCTGCACATATATGTAGAGAAATACGTAGGGAAAAGCACATTCGGACACTCACCTTACCACCCTCGCCGTTCAGGTTTTGCTGATGTTCGCAGAGAGCGCACACGTCCCCCAATAACTCGTGGGGCTTGATGAAGAGCCTCGCGCTCAGCAAAAAGGCAAAGAGGTATGCCCGATCGGGATAATACTCCTCCGTAGGCACCATATGCTGTACCAGAGCTTCTAGAGACCCCGATACCAAATTACCGTCCCGGTACACCAGAGCCTGAAACGATAAAACCACCGGAAATAATTATCGCTGTTGAATTTTTCATGAAATCTTTTCGTTCCTCAAATCACGACGATTTATAAGTGAAATGATTTTTTTTAGTGATTTCCAATGTTTTGGGTCATGGAGATCCGATTGGGTCAATCGGAGATTAATTTTTCGAGTCCCACACGTTTTTTTAATTATCGAGCTCGACTTTGATGATAATTTTTTATCGCCGAATCCGTTGTTGGGGATATTTTTTTATTCTGTTTGATTTGCCATACGTTGACATGGAAAAATTCAACTAAAAAAATGAAAGACGCACGTGTTACTATCATAATCGCGGTGAGCAAGGTCAGGCACTCGGAGAAATGTAATATCGCATATATGTATATGTGTATGAGGGATCGTATAGCAGTGATGTGCCAGACTGGTTTGCCACTTTTTGTATATCAACGTTGGGATAAATCCGACTTTTACGATAGCCCGGAGAGACGAAACCCGCAGAATTTACGAGAGGGTATCACCGTTCCGGTGAAACCCGTAGACGCCATTACTCTTTCAAGCCAGGTTTCTGACATTTTTCGTATTCGACAAACGTCGAAACGAGAGCTTTGATATACGCATGCAAAAATGTTCTGCTGTCTTCGTCTCTCCAGCGCATTCGCTTTACGGAGGTAATAAATAGAATGCAATAATACGTAACGTAATACCGTCGATTAGATTTTCAACAATCGATACGGATTTCATTGGCGAGTGCGACCGTAAAATCGATAAACTTTACGGAGTGTCTTTCGTTTTGCTGCGTGAATTATGGAATGGGCGATATAATCAACAATAAGCTAAGAAAATCGTTTAATCTTATTGGAATTTGGAATGTTTTTCGAATTCATATTTGCATGATTGAACAATTCCATTAATTAACGCATTAAATTGTGTGGCTATATACATAAGCGAGTTGCTCGTTGAGAGAGCGGTTGAATATGCTTCCTGCAAATGCCCCAACGTTCAAACAGTCCACGAATACATGAAATTATACTCTGGAGACTTGTCGCAGCCGTTAAGACATTATTAAAGTTGCCAAGGTGCGGTAGACGAGAGGCAACCATGGCGATTCAGTTAAATACACGAGAAATTAGTTCGGTTGCTTGTATTCACAGAATTGGATACCAACTTTTAATTTGTCTACGACAGTTGTGGAAGTTTCATCAATTAAGTTCTCCGATGTTGCAGCAGACAGTCTCAATATTTCGATATCGAAATATATTCATATTCTCATCACCATTAATTCAAATATAAATGCAAGCTCGAGTTTTTATTTTTCCATCTTGTGTGCACAGGAAAAAACTGTTTTTTTTTCAACAGATCGATCCTTTTTTTTCACTGTTTTCATGCTATCGAGAAGTCAGGGTAGCTTTTAGCACTGCCAGAGGGTATTAACCCTCCGGACGAAGAGCTTACGGCTTCGTGAGTACGCATATACCTTTTATGAAGATGTACTCTCTTCGTTTGCTTCTGTATCATGACTCTGCATATATGTATGTTTCGTACTCACTGGATCGTTTCTCCAATTTCAACCGCTGAAGTTATCAGCCACAGAGGAAAAGCTTTCTTTTCAGACTTTCATCGTAATGTACTTCTTAGAGAGATTGAGAAGAAGTTAAAGAGAATACTTAGGGCTACTATTGTTCCAAAAATTATTATCGATATACACCATGAAAAAATATTGGAATAAATATCCGGCGGGTCATTTTTCGTGTAAACCGAATATTCATTTTATGAACCTTATCCTTATCAAGGATCTTTCTCCTTCGCCACAAGATCTTGCAAAGTGTGATGAGAAAAAAAAAAGTATGCGAGGAAGGAAAAAAAACGATTGGAAGAAGAAAAAGAAATATATGACGAGAACGCTTCGTGTCGCAGTTTTCGCGGTGTTCGCGTTCAGCCGTCCGACGGTCGAGGGTGGTATGACCCACCCTTTTACTTTAACCTCTTTCACAGACCGCGTTCTCGTTTTCCTGTTCTTTTTCAGTCTTCCTCTCGCCCTCTCGATCCTCTTTTTCTCTACCTGTATCATTCTTTTCAAAACGCATCTATGTATACATGATGTGCAGAAGTGTATTATAGTATATATTTGTACGCATCTATGTATGTATGAATTACACTCGCGAAGCACAACTAGAAACGAATTCGCAAACTAAAAGGAGAGCACGAGCGGAACCCTGTCACCGGCATTTCAGACACTCTGGGAGCTCGGCGGAGAGTTTGTAGTTTTTCTTCGTTTTCCTCTTTCTTTTTGCCGCTCTCTCTCTCTCTCTCTCTCGCTCTCGTTCTTTTTAGACGGGTTGTTTCGTTCGTTGGCAACCGCGAGCCACCCGCTAGTTTGCTGGACAGCCATCCGTTTGCTCTCCCTTTCTCACTCTTTCTCTCTCCCTCCTCCCTTCTTCTATATTTCTCTCTTCTCTCGTTCTATTTATCTTATTTTTCCATCCACCATCTCTACGTCTGAGCTTTTCTCGTTCAGGGCTTTACCATGCACCGCAACTCTGATGACGCTTCGCCTCGAGCTTTTCGCCTCGCTTAACTTTCCTCACGTACGTTTACGTACACCCGCCAACTACGAAAGCTATGTATTACGTACGATAAATAATACGGTGCAAGTTTATCTCCTCTCTCCGACTAAGAGTTTCGTGAACAAATTTCTGCTTCGTTCGCTTTTTATCATTTTATTTTGTGCCACTCTCCAAGTGCCGAAAGAATAAGATCGGTACGGATTAAGTAGGACTGCGAATCATCGGGCGCATCGTTTGCAGAAAAAAATCGAGCCTCCGTCGATTGCTCACTTTTGTAGATCCATTAATTGTGTAAAATTAAAAATTAGCCAACCGGATGCGATTCATTGTTTTACAATAGTGAGAGTGCTAAAAATCAAATTATTTATTGAGGTAATTAATGAATAATTACCGAGAGATAAGACTCTCATTATTATTGCGCACATATCGTATTCGCAGATCAAAGCCACTTTTAATTGTTTCATTAGCGAGTCAGAGTGATTTTTGCATTGCATTTAAATTCCAATCAAAAATAGACAAAGTAATCTCAATCAATTGGCCTTTTATTTCAATGAATCAAAAAATATCAAGTGCCGTTCAAGCACAGCGGTGAGATGGTCGCGATCGAGGCCATTTGACAGTCAAGGTAGGCAAACTTTAATGGATAATAAAGGAAAATAGCGAATTAATTACCCTGAGGAAACGATACTGTTATATGCGACGTACATTATGTCTATATACATATACAGATGACAAAGCCAATCGCGACGAGTCACCAGGACTTTCAATGGCCGTAAGGATATCTATCCATTCCGGTCGAGTGATTTGGTCCTCATCTCAACTCATTCGTTTCTCCTCCGCTCCTCCCTTTCTCTCTTGATTCTCAAGAGCTCCACTCTAATGGCACTGCGAATCCTCGATTAACGGCCATCGAAGGAGAAAATTAATATCCGACGTCACGAATTGCATCAGGGCCGTACTTTGGGGATCGGGGAATTCGCCGATTATGGGCTGGTTAACCGTCGAGCTATTCTGAGCAACGTTGATAATGCGCTATCCTTATTTCCAATTAACAATCGCCTACTGATGACGAAAAATTCATCGAAATTTGGCTATTGCGTGAAATTTTCAATTATTCGTGTAATCCATTTTTTATATTCATTCTTCGATGACTGCATCCATCATTTCAATTACACATGGGTCAATTTGACCCCCAGTGTACTTTATCCACTCGCTATATCAACCGTTGAAGGGGGTTTTTTTTTTTATTTAAGAAATTTGAAGCAATTTTAAATTGAGGAAATCAAATTTGAAAAAAAATCGAGGATCAAAACGTGAATAGAAAGAAAAAAAAATATTCCCGAGATTGTCTTCAATGACGTATTTGATTTATCAAAGTTTTAGTGAATATTCGGGCATAATTAAAACTTTACTCGGCGCTTGGAAAATGGGCAGTGAAGCCACTTTCTCGCATTACCGTAAAATTTATAAATTTGCATAATGAAGAGGATTTTTGAAACGCTCCAAATGAATGGTTCTAGTTGATGGAGTTTCGTGAGATCGTCAAAGCGTGCTTGCATCAACAAGCTGGAACAAATTGGACTGTGGGTCAAGCCCGAGCGGTATAAAATAATCAGGCTGGATTGAATCTTGACATGACGTCAATACGCTACGCCGGAGCGATTAATTTGGTTCACTGAAATGAAAATTAGCTGAACAACTGGCAACTACATAATCTACGATATTTCGTATAGGCTCAAATTTTTTCCGTAGTCTATTTTTCGATTTGCAATCCGTTAAAATTATTCTCGGAATCTGAATATCAATTGAGGAATTATTTGCAAAAAGATGAATTGTGAATCGGAGTAATCCACCGTTGAGCGACCGCTGATTATTTTCAATTAAGCGTCTCGGCTGTGAGAACAACACGTTTTCCGACCGTTGGTTTGTGTTCGGTAAATACAATTATAATAACGAAAGAGTGGCAGTAGGTTGAAGAAAATTGTTGAAGTTTATGACAATAGTGTGCGAGTTTACGTCCGCGCGTCTTTTACGTGAGACGGTTGGCACACAACGTTATCCTACCGGGTGTAAGTGAGCCGTTCGACTTGTCTTTCAATTATCCTTCTTTACTTTCGTCTTTGAGTTTCGCCGACTCTGTTCTCGTCTCTCTTCCGGATTTTTCTTCTCAACTTGTCCGTTATTTTTTGTATTTTTTATCTTTTCTCGACTCCTCATATACATGCACGTATATATCGATACACATGGTCCTACTTTAACCTTTTAACGTCACGTCGACGTGTTCTCCTGCAGTCTTTCAGTACATCCGTTCGGACCTCCCGCTAACTCTACTCTTAGCCAAGTTAAGTTTGCACTCGACAACCCAGTCGAACGGAGAAACTTTTTACTCGGTCCTCTGGTTATTCGGTCTCGCTGTACCAACCATTTTTCGGATTTAAGCTGTCGGTAGGAAATGCATAATAATGCAATTCGTGCATATATCAGACATATTTGATTACGTTAATCTAATACCTGTGTGTTGAAGTGTGCACGTGTGCGAGCACGTTAGCCCACATGGGCGTGCGTGTTATGTATGTGTTTCATTTCGTCTCGGAATTTTTCGTTTTTGCCTCACACTATTTAATAAAGTGGATTACCCCACATTTTCCGGATTTTCGTGCGCGCTTTTTCTACGGCTATGATATATGTAACTCGGGTAGATTTTCGTCTAGACCACTTTTCCTACTGCAGCCTTAAACTACGCAGGATTTTTTATCCTCTCGAGATATTCTGAGGTATTATTAATATAGCCCTTGAGGAAACGTTAAATTTTCCTTCTCGGAAAGAACGACATGAGCTTTTGAACACATGTGAATGAGAAAGTACCGCATGCTGGGGAGATAATTAAAACCGAAAAATTACCGCCGTTTTGTACCCAAGTGCTATTTTCGTTTTATACCAACGTGAATTTCCGTAGGAATAAAAAATTATTTTTGTTTTCCGTGTATACGAAATATTATTTTATTTTCATTTCGTCAATACGATACAGAAGGCACGACGATCTTTTCGTCTAGAAAAACTTTACGAGCCTCCTGTAAATGGAAAGTTGGATTTATCGAGCATGGAAATAACGATTTGGGAATCCTATGGCAATAAGGTTGTATTTTTGTTGTTGCCGTATTCTCTCTTACGAAGAGCAAATAAGCGCATGAATAATTATCATCGACAGTCCATAAAAGGACTGCATAAAATAAACAAACGTACAATTATAACGCGTGCATCCTTCACTCCCTAATAAACGAAGCGTAAATATTATTACTACGTTTTTTACTTTTTTATTGTAAATTATATGGAATGGAAGGCGAAAAACTTTGAGCGAACGTTTTCAGTCTCATTCGTGTGTAAGAGCCATTTTTTACAGACGAAAAAACAAGCGTAATCCCTCAGAGATGGGGTAGACATTCGGAGCTTCTATTCTTGTTGCATCATGGCATGGACCAGAAACGTTATTCGTTTGCTTCATACCTCATCCTTCCATACATCCCTTGGGACAACGTATATCGCATATGAAGAGCATTGCTACGTAAACATACATATACATATATCACGATCCATGAAAACCCTTTATCTCATAACGTTCCAAGACATTATATTAAAATCGGAGAGCCTCCACTTTTTACTTATATTGGTTATAAAAAAATTGTAGCATAACCATGCACCGATCGTTATTTCTTGCATACGAGCTATACACTGACTATAATTGCCTGTAAAACCGATGATGTCCTTTTTATGAGTAAACGCGGGCGTTATCCTTGTTCAGATAGGAAACCATCGCTCTCAGAATTTTTTAAAGGATCGAGAAAAAATCGTTTTGTTTTTCATTTTCATGGCTCGTATATTTTCACGATGATGGAATGGCCGCTTATGATAAGATAGCTCAAGTGTCTTCCTTCCCTACGAAAAGAATTATCGAATTATCGATTGCTCCTGTATTACGCGAATTTCTCTTTGAGAGTAAAATTTTATCCTTCAACAAATGTCGCTTGTTAAATATTACGTGATCAAGTCTTAAAGAAACAAAAATTTTTTTAGAACAAGGAAAAATGCGGAAAGGTTTTTTTTCCGCCGAACAAAATTGGCCCTAAGAATTCCAAATATGTCTGTTTTTATTTCTACCATAAAATTCCGCGGCAATGCGACCAAGTACGATAATTTGGTGGCAAGTATTTTCTCTCTCGTTGCGCGTACGGAGCCTGAGCCAAGACGAGAAATGAGTTCTTGATGATTTCAGACGATGTAACGCGGGGAATGTGGGAGACTTAATAGACTCGAATCTCTTGGGGAATTTCTCATCCAAGTATGGGCGTGAAAGAAAGTGAAGGCGAGCTGAGTCCACGCAGACATGACGTCGCCGGGGACATCGAGGAGGACGACGAGAGGGCGTCTGTGAAATGTTGCCCTCAGCTCTCAGCGTAAGCTCTTGGCTGGTTCGCATACTCAGTGGAAAAGCTGTTTAAAAACGTTTTCACATATTTACGAACAATTTTACGGGCAGGTAAACACGCCACGGGCCAATAAAGCATCTCTATACGGATGGAGAAAAATTATACGGAGGGTGAGAAAAGGCGTGCAGAATAGACCTTAAAGGAAATGGGTGATCAAGTGCGAGACCGAAGTGGTGAAGGAGGAGGCGGAGGTAGGTTCGCTGTAAAAAAAATCGACGGCTAAACTGCGAGAAAAATATGAACAAGAACAATGGAGGAAAAAAAATAGGAACTAGTCCAGAGGCTGTTCGTAAAAGTTGTTGATTCCGAAGAGGCTTGGACGCATCGTGTAAATAACTATAAATCTTTAGACGTGTGTAAAAAATGTGGACGGAAAGTACAGTGGAATGATGACAAAAGGAACAAGTGAAAAAGAAAAAGCATAAAATAGGAAGGAAGACGAAAAAATTAAAAGAATTGGTCCCACTGCCTCGGACATCGTGAGGGTAGGGAAAAAGCCGTGAGCAATTAGGAGATTAGTTTTTACCAGAGGGAAATCCGTGTGGGTTGCTTTTTGAGCTTTTGAATGTTGCGTGAATATATACCTTCGAATGAGAACAATAAGAAAGCCTCAAAGAAGTCTGGCATGTAGAAAAACACGCAAGCACTTTAGCTAGACTACGCTACACTAACACTTTTTTTAATTGAGAAATTTTTGAAATTTTCAAAACATCTACAGATACGTTTATAATAGACGACATTATCAAAGTAATGACTACACAATCTTTGTAAGGGAAAAAAGAATATGGAAGAGATTGTTGCCGGAGAGATTAAACGAAGGGAAGTTCGCGCGTCTGGGGAAATTGAAATTGTTCTCGTTATGCATGACCAGCAAATACGTTCTTGCCCAACGCGATATCACATTTTCTATATATAGATATATTTGTTGCTTTATTTTCTTTCCATTATTCTACGAGCAGGGTAGCGAAGCAACGTCCGAATTGGTTGGTCCGACTACGAGTATAATATGCCCGGGTCGCGAAGCCCACTGTTGTTATCATGAAATGGAATGGGGAGGGAGATCGTGCAACGGAAAATCGTGAGCAATTAAAATAATTCCTGGAGGCAGGCTTAATTAGGTCAAGCAACTCCTGGCATATTAGTTATGCAGCTTCATACACATCATTATTTATTTATAAACAGAATAAATAAATAGATAATTGGTGAAATTAATGTGACATGCAGTGAGATTTTTAGTCGCATTATTTATAATTTATGATTTTATACTAAATATATGTATGCGGCACGCATTTATTCATTAAATAGAAAATCCATACTATAATCCTATTATTAAATATTGTCAATATTGAGCCCTATTTATGTTCGATATGAATTATTACGCTCTTTACTGGTATTAACATCGAAAATTTGGAAGCAGCGAGTTGAACGAGATAAAAACAACCCTTCTACATAGAAATCGCTCTCAATTTTTTTTTTTTCATAAATTGCCTAATAACTTTGTTGGTTTGAAAAGCTTTGGCCTTTATATTCACACAATAAAAGGCATTGAAAAGGCTGTGAACTGCGAAAACGATGAATGGTCGTTCAGGACGACGAAACAAAAAATGCGAAGAAACTGGAACGTTTTGCGTGATCGCGATCAAATAATTTAATGTCGAGAAGTAAATGAAGATAACGTCGCAAAATTATGGACTTCTAATCTTCTTATTTGATCTTAAGCCGGATGACAGTTTTAATGGCTTTTTATACTTGCTCGTTCAGCTGATTGAGAAAGATTTTCTATGAAACGAGCGTAAATATAGTTACACGTGAAAAATCCTGAACATCCGATCGCCGGTATGTTCAGTTATTTATTTCGGTAGGATGAAGAATTTAGTAACGGTATTAAGAAAATCTGTGGAATTTCTTTGCGGCACGCAATATTTCCCTGGGGCTATGAGGAATTTTGATGGATTTTGTGCACGAACACGAAAGCTCACGCTTCCGCATAAATCACATGGAATTATGTTGAAAAGCCTCAACGTTGCAAGTTTCTTTAACGTTGTTCTACGCCGCCGAGCTGCTTATTATCCCACGCAAAAGACAAGCCATTTTAATTATCATTTTCGAAAGCCTTTGCAACCTTTTCGGCATGGGGGCTAGCGATATTGTTATGTAACAATATTCCACCATCAAGATCGGAATCCCAACAACATTTGCCTCATACCGAATTCTCTAAACTGGATACCGCGATTTCGTTTACAAAATTCCGATTATTTGCAGTGAGCTGCAAATTTTGAACAAAAATAAATCTTAGTTGATCAAAAACGAGTTTTCGGCGAAACAATCTCTAATTGAATCCATGTAATATTTATTCAAAGCTCCGAAAGAAAATCAATTTCCCGAGTTTCCATGCACTCGATAACATCCGCTTTGAAGTCACATTTTTATTTCTTGTGAATGCATACTCATCAAGTTGCAGGTTATCTGTCCGAGTTTTTTCCCCGAATTCCTATATATTTTTAAAATTCCAAAGGAAGCGAGTACTATTTTGTTGTCAGTGCAAATATCGTGGACATGAAGTAAATACGATAGACAAAAATAAATTGCATTTCATATAGTCGCGTTGAGAGTTCGGAGACAGAGAGATTGGGAGAAAAAAGATGACTGTACTCTCAAAAGAATATAATAATGGAAAAAATAAAGAATATCGTTTAACGTTTATCAGAGCGGAAGCGAATGCTGGTCGATATTGAAACTATGGGCCGTTCCGTGCCAGGAAACAAAAGGAGTATCGTTGTCGATACTCGAAAAAGATCGATCATTTTGAACTTTTTTTTTTCAATTTAAATGTCTATTCATTTTGAAAGGTGCAGCTGAAATTTCTCGTTTGGGTTTTACAAAAAATCTCTTCAGATGAAATAAATATATGGGTGGAATGAATTTTGTGAGAAAAAAATGGATGTAGATTCTTCGACATTGACTGGACAGTTGGAAAGTGTAAAATAAGGAAAAAATATGGAACCGAAAATAGGGGGAAAAGCGGATTACAAATAGATTTATTTGATAATGGAAATACTCACATGCTCTGGATTTATGGCGCTGGCATCGCGGATATCTTGATGATCCGAGCTGGCACCATTGACCATACCGGATGCTGAACCAGCTCCACCGAGACTTTTTCCACCAACTCCACCCGCAGGGGTTTGCGGCAAGCTCTGAAAAATATATAAAAAAACGACGCAGTTAGTAAAAGTATAAAAAGACAAACTAAAAAAACGTTTATACGTCATAAATTTCGCTGCAACAAAGTCGTGGCAGAATTTTCAACGAAAACCATGAGCGAGGGAACGAAAATGTATATGAACGAACGACAATGAACTTTGAACGACGCACATAGCTTCATTTTCACTAATTGGTAATAGGGAAAAGCGAGGCTCTTAAAGTGATAGCCTGGTGAAAGACCTGTGGAGGCCGCTTTGTGCTTTACGAGTCGTCTCTCCCAAACGAAGGAGACGAGACTTGTACACTCTGTGGTTTTGAGCTACTCTCATGGTCTTCACTTTCTACTTTTTTCGGTCTTTCTGCAATAAAAGAAGAAGTTTAGCGGCATGAAGATGGGAACACATAGGAGGTAGTAAATTTTCATAATACTTTTTCTCACTATGCACTAAATCATCAAATTTACTAAGGACTAATTATGAGAAAAAAACGTCGGGTGGATTCGCATGTTTCAGAGAGAAAAACGGGGCGGGTCGCTTACGCGATAATGGAACAATGCATGTGATCTCGGCTCGTGTTACTTCAGAGTAATTGCTCCTGCCACTTCTCCTTGCAAGTACAGAAACGATGATATCAGAGTTTTTTGCGAGTATCGATAATGGGCCAGACGACCACACGCTTTTCCGGTCTTTTTATTTTTCACCCATCCTCTCGTTCCGTGCGTCTTTCCATCGCTTTATCCTGAAACGGTTTATTTCACCTCCAACGTTTTTTACTCCTTTGTTGCTTTTTCCTTTTGTTTAACGCTTTGAGAATACGTCGAGGAAGAGAATTTTCTGCTTTTATGAAACTGCAAAGTGCAGGGTTAAAAGTGCTCCGCAACTCGAAACGTTCTCACCGCGCTAAGAATCTCTTTGCCACGTTCACGTTGACTTATACGATTTAGTGTTGAGGGTCAAAATCTTCTTTATATCGATCAGTGCTATAAAACCCTCAGCGAGGCAAATAAAATAGAATGTCGCGTCGGGCCAGAAAAACAGAAAAAAGAGATACTCGTCATTGAAAATAAGGTTTGTTGGAATAAAGTGTTGGAATTGTGGGAAGGTAGAATCACGTAATTGTATATCAGTGAGTGAAGATGGATTAATTCAATAATGTTAAGTCGAATTAGTGTTCTAAATGCGGAGGTTGCATCAGTGAACAGTTGTGAATGTTTCGATGGAGGAGATTTGGCGAGAAATCAGAAAGACGGAGGTGCAGGTAGTTGAAGGTTTGCTGGGTAAAGAGGGTTACTAATCTCGCCGGGGAACCGCGACGTTAATGGCTTTTAACGGCATACCCGGTGCGGATTTTAATGAGATTTATAATTGCGAAACAACACAGCGGACCCTTCTTTCCCCGGCTGAACGCTGTTGAAAGGAGGGTGTGCAGAAGCTTGAGATAACGGAGTTCAGAAACATTCTTTTAAAAGCCTTGATACAAATGGCTTGTGAAAGAAAGAGAGGAAAGCTCAAAACAAGGAATTTTCAAAGGGAAGACGTTGAGAAAAATGTAGGCTGTAATAAATAGAGGCCCAAGTTTAAAAATTCGAAGAAACGATGAGAGACGCGTGGAAATGGAACCGAAATCCTTAAAAAAAAAAAATAATCCAGACTGTAAAGACGTTGAGGGGATAGAGAAGAAATAAAAAGCTGCAGGTAAGTTGGATTCGTATGGTTTAGAGTGTCTGGCGAATGGGCCAAAAATGCTCTCGAATCAATCCAACAAAAGGTTGGACCTTTTGATTCTGGGAAGTTCTTCGGATCAATGCTCCGGAATTTTATCCCTCGCCTCTTTTTTCCTTTTTGTTCACTCTAATTCTTTTCTTCGTCCACCAGGTATTTTATCCGCTCTCTCAAATCCTCCGGATCCCCCGATTCTCTGCTCCTTTAAGTCGCTCCTTCAAGATTTAATGTGTTGCGAGGGCCTTCGAGAGAGCGTTCGGAGAATAATAACAAAAATGACTGACGCGTAATGAAATATGTTCATCGATGCAATCTCGTTTGAAATAAAAACAATGTTGTTGAATACAAAAACGTTCTAGCGACTCCCTTGCGCATGGTTATCAAGAGCGAGCCACTTTTTGATGCTCGTCTACAATGGAAAGGATAATTCGTTATTTTTTATCAACTCTGTCGGAATATACTCAAATTATCACAAAGTTGAAATGCGGATGAAAATTTATTTTTTCGTACTCTGCTTTACTGCATCGAAACCACTGGCACACGGAACTGTAAATAATTTCATAGCTTTTATGACTGGCGAATATTTGAAAACATCAAATCCAGTTTTCACGAATTTCCCGTCGTACACATCCATGCACTTTTGATTGTTTGTGCACTGAACCATCTTTATTCCCGGAAAATATGAGCCAGCAGTGGTACAACTGAAATATCATTGAAAATAAAAATCCTTGGCATTCAGTAATTAAACTAGGAATTTATTGATTTATTCATGAATATCCAATGAATTTTCATCAAGCCTGACGAAATCAACATTACCATGGGCTCATATTGGGCGTTATAACGATCAGTGATATCATCACAGGAATGGAATCCACTTGGACATGAATGTCCGATCTGGACTGCATAGAAAAGTTCGGAAAAGTTCACTGATCACCGAAATCGTTAAAACGGACCATGCGAAACTTCGGTGGGACTTTGATTAAACGAATGAGTATCATCACAGGTTCGATCTAAGAGACTCGAAGCTTTCACGAGCCGCCATCTTGTCTTGCGAAAGTTTAATTACCTGCGCAACATCCGGATGAGTCCCTGGAACTAGCGTATCGAAGGACGAGGGAACAGGATGTCTGTGGAGCTTGGGAAAATGTCGGTAAGATTGTTAAAAAGTTTCCGTGGTCAGTGAAATGAAACCCTCGTTGGATTTGCTTGCGAATGCCATCTCTTCATTACAACCGCGAAGGATCGCCGAGAAGGGGAAAACAAGGAACGGCTTGATCGTCCAAAGTAATAGAAAGACAAACGGGAGGCCAAGACTTAATGTCAATAAGGGTAATGCACTTGAATGGAATGGCTCTGAGAAAAAAAAAAAATTTCATAACTTTTATTTCCGGAGCAATTATTAAACAAAGTTTCCACTCTAAAACGAAAAAAAAACTATCAAATAAGAGGATTCCAGATTAAGGTTAAGATCGATGGACATACATGACAGTTTTTGAAAAATTTCGTATGCTCCTTGGCACGTGCACTCGAGAAAATGTTAATAAGGAAAGTGTCTGGGTGAATCAACGGTTGAAAAGCTGTGGAGAACGAACAAAAGGGGTTTGAGGGTGTTTGTAGAGGAATGGGTGTTCGAAGATGAGTACGAAGTACCCGGATCTCATCGTCGTCATGGTCGTTCCTTTCTCACGTACAAATTGGTGGCACGTACTTGAAGCGTCTTCACGCTGCTGTTGGGATATCTTTCAGTCTGAGAGCCAGAGCAGTTCACGGTTCCATAGGTTCTTCAATGATCAAGGGTTTTTGGCCGAGAGGTCGAGCGTGTTAGCCAACCAAGACTCGACTTTGGTGCCTGCATTTGCATGGACAAGCTGACGCTGAACTCGGGTAATGAAGCTGATGATAAATTTTCATCGCCTCTTCGATGTGGTGAAAAGTTTTTAAAAATGAAGATGGATCTGGTTGATGACATATCGCAAAAAAAAAGTTATAAAGTATGAGGTGGAAAGGTTTTCCGGAGCTGACTCATTTTACACTGAAGTATTCTCATCACTTTTCACAGAGTGAAGATGACTGACATGGGATTCTCAAATTAAAAATAATAAAGAATAAAATAAAAAGAAAACAATTGAGACCTCATCACGTACTTTGTTTTCATCAAGTCTCCCACAATTCTATAGATGGCCAAACGATCAGTACCACTCGTTTACGAATGATCCAGCGAATTTACTGAGCTGGCATTTTCTCTACAAACCCATGGTTCAAGTTGTCCGTTTGCTCTATCAGGCATACCGTACAATCGACGCATGGATGTTCGGTGAAAGGGAGTTGAGGTTGTCTATACGATGGTGGATATATTAATACACAGAGCTATACACTGCGCTGCCAAGACCATTCGTTATAATACTCGATGATATAGGACTTTCTAGCGTTGCTGAGCTCGTGGAAATGCGAATTTGCTGCTTCTGCTGCTGCAGTTGCATAGGTTTGAAGGGGTGTGGACGCAAGCGAGGTATTAGAAGTAAAGTGGGATGCCATTGCTAGTGGGCAATGGCAGAAGAGCGCGATTCGAGATCCCGACGGTGCATAAATTGGTAGAGAGAGCGAGAGAGAGAGAGAGAGAGAGAGATAGAAAGCCTGAAATGAGAGTCTGGGACATTGGAAGTGAATGGTAGAGGATGGGACGAAGCTCCTGAAGCAACGGAAGAGGAGAAAGGGACTTGCTCTGTGTGCGAAAGCGTGCGCATAATGGCTTTCCAATGTACCCGGAGACCTGGTACTTCCGTTTACGTTGGGCCTCGTGGCCTATCCGGGCATTACTGGATTCTCCTCTTCCTTTCGACCCTACCATTACATCATATCTGCATATATATATAGATACATAACATTCTCAGGTTCCTGCTGGTGATGCAGTACCTGAACATGTCAAATTCAAGAACACAAGCAAAGCATCAAGCGTCCATTCGAACGTCCTTGTGAAATACAAACTCCGTGTGTCGTTGTTGTTGCTGTTTCTGCAGGTGCTGTACCTCCAATGCTCGCTGTTCCATGGCCTCTCGCACATCCATTTCAAAACACCTATATATAAATATTTTGGCATGGCTGTTATGATTACTCTTGGACAACCTTACCAACCTCTGGACCATTTAGTTTATCGACTCGTGATACTATACTCGGAAACCAAAATTTACTCCCAGGCCTGTCCATTCTGCGGGTTTATCAAACGGTACATTCACCCTCGTCCATCAGCCCTACAAGTGGTAATCGCAGTTTGTGCTGCACTGCATCCTTCCGGAATTCATACGTAGTGGCTTTATGCTGGTATATTTCTGCCACTACATTGAATACCGCTATGTTTGGCTGCTCTTCTTGTACTTTGTACAAATTAGTAAATGATCTTGCACTGACACGAATTTGATGCTATTGCTATGATCAAGATTTTGGCTTCCTTTCAAAGCGACCACATTATCGGAGAATACAACGTTTTGAGGAGCAACTCATCGATTCGGTATACAAGCTTCCAAGAGAACAGTGGTATTTCGATGAAAACTCTCTGGCCCGCTCATTTACGTTAGGATTGTGCAACTTCACCAAGACGATTATACAAACTCGTGAGAATTATCTGCATCCCTGAATAGTCGCTTATGTATATAATTCAGGTCAGGATGCTCGGGTCGGGGTTTCAAACCAAGTTTGTCTCTTTTACTATTCCCCAACGACGTCTCTTGAGTGACAATTCAGAGTAAACGGAGGCAGATATGCAGGGTGTTATCAGCATGTTGAACGCTTCGTATCGAAGTGACGGAGCTTTGTAATCGGTTTAAATCCAAACTGATCGAGACCGGTGATCGTGTGTTTCAAATGCGTAACTGTACCCGATACCGTAACGTGAGCAACTACGTGTTCCTAAAGTGGTCGCCCTTTAGTGGACAATGAATATTAGGAAAGAGCGTGAATAAATAAATCACGAAGGTGAAAGTTAAACGAGGACAAAGCTCGGGACATTATAATGTTTGCACATGTTACGGTTGTTCTTTTTAGGATTAAAGGAAAAAAAGAAATGTGATCACCATCGAGCCAGTGGTGAAATGTTAGAGGCGATTTCCGGAATAGAATTTCTATTCGAATTCGTATTCGTTCATTTATAAATATTCCAAGTGATTTCAAAACGAAGAAGAAGATGGAATGAAGACAAAAGTATAACAGTCGTGATAGGATAGAAGCTCCAGAACCGGAGCGACAGTGGCATAAGGCACCAACGTTTAAATGCGCCAGACATATAATCCTCAAGTAGACTTAAAGACGAAACTTTGTCGAAAAGATATATCTATGGATACATTCGTATATATAAAGCTGTATGCCAATTCTTGAGAACGCTTTTCACCATCTTCGGTTAATCCCAAGATAAAGTTTCACGCTTCGTACGATATAGTTCGCCACTGGCAATATCTCTCTTCGTTCGTCTCGCGCGATCTTTCGCTCTCTTTAAACTCTCTCCGCGGCCTATTTTACCTCACATTTTTTTCATTTCTACATTTCTCACTCTTTCCCGGATCTTCACCAATTCTTCCATCACAACTTCTCGACGAGTTGCACAAGTACACCACATTTTTCAACGTCTCGCTCAAAGCGATATGACTTATATATTCCCATTCATAGACATACACATCTACGCTCATTTTTCTTTTACTTATATAAATGCATAATTTCATGCAAATGAGATTGCGAATAGTATCTAATATACTAAACGTGGGATCAAATATAACGCGCAATTTTTCGTGGTACATCATTTCTAGCCGAGAAATTGTTTTGATAATATTAAACGAACAAATTTTTTTTTTCATACGTAATCGACAAATGAATTCCATCATGAAAATCATTTCATTCCATGGAATGATGACAGGTAATAAAATGGCTTTTAAAATACTTGAAACACATTTTTCAATCGTCTGTTGACTATAAACCATGTTGAAGTTTGCAACGTTGCGATCCAATGAAATTCTGTTTTTCCTCGGACAAATCTCAAGATTCTTATGCAATATTGACCGAGGACAATGAACCGATATTTTTTCAAGCTCCAAAGACAGAATCCGTTTTTCAAATGGAACAAATAATGAATAAAAAAAAAACCTTATTTTTTCGTTGCACCCCAACGTTGCGAACTTGAGAGTCTTGACTATAAAGTATGATTATACCAGAAAAAGTAAGTATGCTGTAGGAAATCAATAAGGACATGTGAATATAACAGAGGAATATCGTCGTATCTAATGCAGAACATATTCTACGCTACTAATAGCTTCCTGTAGCGAGTGTACACGTGTAAATGGCCGAGGACATTATACATCTGAGATGGTCGTCCCAGATGCTTAATGGACCATGGAGCATACACCGGTAGCACATCCCAACGCCTTCCCTCTCTGTCGCTTCTGGCCCTCCTTAGCATTCCGTCTCTATCGTAACTGGTTGCTGCTGCTTCGTGTATTACAGACGCGATGTTTGCTGACGATGCATTAACGCGAGTTCTGACGGACAACGGATTAATTGTGCAGCTGTGAGTATACATAGAAACTCACTAATTTACGTAATTATTTCAGCAAATATGTACGCTCAATTGTTAGTTTGCCAACGAGTAATAATATATTTATATATGTACGTGTACATGACTCATGAGATGGAGGATTATGATAATCGATTGTAATCCAAATTCATCGAAGACCACTGTTACAATTATTGAGGTGGAATAATTTAATTTAATTGAATAATTTATACTCAAATCGGACAGTCAATTTGCAATAAATTACTCCCGACATCGACTAACATGTGGCATTTTCCAGTTCAAATAGCTCAAATTTCGCAATCTTGTTTCACAAAATAAAAAAATAAAGATAATATTGTCATTTTTCTTTACAATTTATAGCGATTCTCTGCATAATTCTATATTTCTTTAGTTTCAAAACATCATAGCAGTACTGGATGGAGTAGCCAATTTTTCGCCAAGACACCTAGCACCGTGTACATACAAACGATGCGGTATTTTTTTAGTTGGACAGTTTTGTAAGAGCGCAAGAATTACTTTAAAGTTCAACGGAGCCTTTCATCCCTCGTCGAATGAGAAACTCACGCACATATTCCTCGCCCAACGTCGTTAATAAATCAGACTTGTGTACCCACGAAAATTACACTCTTTATCATCCTTTTCAGGGTCTCGCTGGGTTCTGGTGTCGTCGGGACTGCTTCTCTCGACATTGTTTTTTTCTCCGCGTACCTACTTTCATCTTTTCGTTTTCGCTTCCAACTCGCATCACACCACTGACGATAGCATGGAGCTATTTTACACGTATATACATTTCCTCCTTTTTCCTTATATTTCTTACACACAACCGTACCCGACTCGGCGTATCTTTATCGGCTTATTATCCTTTATTGTTTTCTCCATTTACCCAACTCTATTCCGTGTAATCTTCATGTTTTACCATTTATCGAATACATTTTCAAATCACGCAACACACATTTTCCCACCCCGAAATATAAACTGGCGGGCCAACTGGTTTAGATTTTGTTTGTTTCTTCTTCAACACAGAATTTTGAACTTCTGGGTTCAAATTCGCATGCTCTATAGTCTCGGAAATGTATGAATATCCATAACCTACGCACACGTAATAATTCGATTGAAATTACGTTTCGAAATGGAAAATTTCAAGAAATTATTCGATGGTCGTGTATGTTCGTCCTCAATTATCTATTTTGGCAGTAAAATACGTTAGCTGATTAAACACGTGAGAAAAATGCAATCACGCGGTGGTTGAATTTAGCTCATCGTCATAATGCATTGAGAGTCATTAATTTAAATTCAGTCTCATTGTGATTTTCATGCATCGTTCGTTGTTGCTCGCAATTGAAAGAGAAAAAATGGAGCCTCGAAAACAACAGTTGGGAGGACAATGCGAATGAGAAACGAGAAACATATGGATGGTAATATGGAGCATTGAAATTGATCTTTCCAACCGACGACAACGGGCAAGGGCTTTTGAGCGTAAACCGTAAACACACTCGAGGAAGGTTTTACCCACCGTGAGGATGGCTCAATGCCAACGACAAAGTTGTGACATCAATATACGTGGCTCGATTAACAAACGTACATAGACGATTTGTGTACCAATTTTGGTACGACGTATCAATGGGACCAGCGCCACATCGACGCAAATCGTATTTTTAAAACAATTCCATAAGCACTCATGACCTTAAGATCCCGAGGGATGTGATGCGTTGTTTGGTATCTGAATGAAGAGGCGAATCGACAGTGTTCCAGCAAAATGTCATCCGTTACGGTCTTTTGTTACGTACTCGCATAAAAAAACACTGGCCATCGAGGGCTCTATCTCGGCTCCTACGATATGTTTAGACCAAAACACGATACATCGAATTTGCAGTTTCGTTACGCTACTATGAAAGTGGCACCAAAGTTATCCCCATTGCGCCGCTCGTAAATGCAATATGTACGCTAGATCTCTTCGTTTAGTAGTTTTCGTCAAAAGTTACAAAATTGGAGCTTCAACGAGAATCTATCGGAATAACCAACGATTGTTTTCATTGCAAGCAAACAGTTTGATGTCGGTCCCATAAATGTACGGAGTATGTGTTTTCGTTTGAGTAAATACGAATATGTCGATAGATGTTTGTTGGCTTTTTTATGCAAATTTCAAAATGCTTGAGAATTCGATAAAATAATCAAATGCTATTCCTTTGCTCTCTACCGTGCGATACAATATTCATAAAGCAAGGAAGCGAGCACGTTAATCGAGTATACACGAGTAAACTCTTCTTGAATTTTAAACTTTATCAACAGTGACGAGGACAAACTCATTCAGTTGTGGATTTATATGCTGAAAAAACAAACCGGCGACGGAAGAGAGACTACGAAAATGCAAATTGCGATTCCGATCGTCTCAGGTACAAAAAAACGTCGTATTGTATTTTTCAGGTCGTTTTTTTTTCTACGTCGAGATTCCGGGCTCGTTCTCTCCGAAAAAGTCTCCATCCGCCTCGAGTGGTATACGGAGATTTTGAGAAAAAAGCTCCTTCGAGGTGCAGCCATATTCTAGAAAAATTATCGACCGAAACTCTATAGGTCGTCGAGCCTGTCAGCTCGCAGGCGAAATAAGGATTACGAGTGCCCAGTCAGCCTCACCTCTTCCTGTTTAATGTACTTGAAGCCGAATGCTATATGTATACAATGAAGCTTGTAGAAATTTCGATCCACTCTGTGAACTTTAGCTTCATTTACTTTACTACGAAGGATCGTCAAATAAGTGGTCCGTGATAAATGAAAACGGAGCGAAAATCATCACAGTGAAGGGACTCAGGATGAAACAACAATTTTATCAACGTTTCGATATCGTCCTCTCTACAGGATACCAACATTTTCCTCTGCCTATAAAAAGCCCAAGTGGCTAAAAAAACCGAAGCGCTATGCAACTATTTTTGCATCGTCTACCTTACTCCACCGGATTGCAATATTCCAGTTTCGCTCAAAAGAGCAGAACCCACTTCAGTAGAGGTTAAAGTTCATTCCCTGGTTATCTATACACCGAGAGCTATCTATAGAGAGACAAATTTCACAACCAAGCACAGGGTAATGTGAAAAAAAAAAATCTAAACGAAGTCAATGAATCCAAATCGTTCGCAAGTCACTGTCAAATTTTATCTGACTCCGAGTGACTCCGTTTCGATAGTTAAGGAGGTTGGATCGCGAAATCAGAATTTCTTACCACATGGTTACCTAATAATTGAGCGTTAAATCAAAGCTGTTATGCACGAGAGCTCCGTGCTCATGCACGTAAACTTTAATGTTCAATAACTCGAATACTATTTGGGGAAAAAATTTGAAAAAAATTGCATCGTCGTTTATATTATTAAAGAATGTATTCACCAATTTCATTGAATTGTAATTCTTTCGGAATTCATTATGTTTCTAACATGGGTAAGCAGGGCAAACTTGTATAGTCGTGATATCCAACCTCCTTAAAGGCATGAATGCGACAACGAATGTTTGTTACCATCCAAAATATCGATTTCCCCTTCGTTTATGCAATTTTTTAAAGTACAGCTCGTGTTTACGTGTGCACGGCGATCCCTAATACATGTTTCAAATAGCTGGAGAGCTCTGAGTATAGAGTAGATCATTGTAGATGAGGCCAAGCAGAATTAATCTTTGAGGGTTGAAATATAAGGTGTAGGTCGAGCATGCGTCACTTGAAGTATCATGTCGTCAAAATCCACTGGTAAAAGTTTTTTCTTCAAGATTCGGGCCAAGGACAAGCCAGTCGTGGCTTGCAGCAAAATTCGTTGATTGTAATTATTAATGGTGCGGTTCGCACGAGTTGAAACGTATCAGCCTGGCTCTCATCGACCGTACTAAGTAAAAATGTCGTCACAGGATCGCAGCATATACATATTTGTATTTATAAACGTATGTGGACACCACCGAACTGCATACTCGTGGATTTTAATTGCACGTGGTTCAAGTATCAACAGGGTTTTCATTCGTACCCTGTGACCGGAATGGATGCTTTTGACACGATCGCGAAGCAAGGAGGCATGCAACTCTCGTCCCCTTGCTCTTACTAACACTTCGAGCTCCATGCCGTTTATCGTATTTCACTTTCTTTCGTACTTTCGCGATCTAAATGTGGGGTCGGAACACTTTACATTTCCCAGTTTTATCACACCTTGTTTATGCGAATGTAGCTCTTGATTAACTGTTCCCGGGGTAATGGAGTTCGACCGAACGATTTTTTCCATTTCTGATCCGCACCCACTTCGGATAAAAATTCTTTCGAGTGTCGATTCATAAATTTTTTATTGAACTTGATCAATTGTGAAAATTAATTGTGACAGGAGCTTTATTTTCAAGTGCTTTGCGACGATAAACGTAAAAATGAGCTTGAAGTTTGCATCGACGCAATGCCACGAAATAAAAAAAAAAAAACAAAAAAAAACAAATGATGCGTTACTTTTTTACCAATTTTTTTTTTCGTCTTAATTTGCCTCTCGCCTTTTTTGGACCTCACGAATGGATTCGTAAAACAAAAAAGTGACGAATCATTTTTTTTTTTCATTTCGTGGTACTGCGTCCCATACGAACTTCAGGCTCATACGTAAAAGGCGCTGGAAATGCTGGAGAATTCTTAGTTGAATGTAAATATTGTTCCCCGCGGTATTTAATATTCGACTGAGAATATTAAATTGTGAAAGTTTGCGCGATGTATGTGCTTCTTTTCAATCCATCGAATTGTTTCTTCCCTCGTTAAGAACAGAAAAGTGAAATGTTCGCTCAGTTACGTGCAGTGTCAGGAAATTTTCTCTTTTCTTGTCATGATCACCAGTCAACGAGCGTAGGCCAACATGGAAGGAAACGCCAATTGCGAGGCGTAAAAGAGGACAAACTTGAAACAGATGGGTGAGAGGGTTTGTAAGAAAAGACAGAGAATGTGCGAGTCGTGTATAGAGTTGGCTATGGACACCTCCTGGGAATAAAGCATTGACTTTCTAGCGCACGTTTCCGATAAAACCACATCAGGGGCGAGCACAGAGCAACTTGGTAGGAAGGACGATTTACCCTCTGTCTCAGGTGCTATCGTTGTGAAACAACAAATCGCTTTCCTTCGACGAGAAAAAAGAAAGTATTACGTGTTGTATTATTTGCTATATGGTACGTGCATCTTCATACAGTCCTCGGAATTTCGTATCGTGTATGATTCATCACATTATGCAAATGAGCTGTTGCTTCTCTCGGTTCGGAAACGTGAAGAAATAGTGACCGAACGTTTTTCGCGAAACGTCATGTTTTTCGACAGCGACATAGTCGAAATCGACTATTTATTTATTATCTTCAAATTACTTATTCTTTTCCGATTGGTTTATTTTGCGACTGCCTCAATCGAATTGTGACGATCTTTTGAAAGAAATAAATAAACTGAGCCCTTTCTACTGGAACTGCGCAGGCTGTGAAAGATTTGAGAATAGAAATTTAGGATGGGGCCGAAAATGTAGTTTCTGTGGTATGGTTTGAGACCGTAACTGCTGGTCAAGCCTGTTAATGGAACGGAAAGGATTTTCGTAAGCACGAGCTGTATACGAGGAAGCGACCGATTCATCCGGTGAAAACAAGATTCGCCAAGATGAATGATTTGCTAGGACGGGCGTAATAGAATGAAAACTCGGTCCGAAGCTTTTGGTTGGTTGGTCGAGCTAGTATGGAGGTTGTTGGATCCATTAGACCCTCGTTTTACCTTCCCTCGTAGTTTCGTGGACGAACGGACCACGATTAATCGTGATCGGAGCTGCTCTTTCAGGGAACGAATTCAGCAGCGGGTTAATAGCCCTGCTGCTGGATGTGTTCGTCATCTACTCTATACACATTCCTGTATACACATATACCTATATGTATCCGAATGTATATCGGCCATAGAACAGAAGCGATTTGGAGGAGTGACCTGAAACAGGAGGGCACTGAGATTCGATCGCGTATCCAGTCCTAAATGGAGAATCCATATTACGTGATGCACGCCCTCATCAAATGTATCAATCGTATTACACTACGCCCGAATTGCTGAAACGACCAACTGTGTAATACCAATGACGTTCAAGAGAAAGAAACGCATGAAGGGGAATGAAAACAAAAAAAAACGCTCTGATTGAACTGAAAGTTGAGCATAAAGGGCGCTCATCCCAATCCACTGTACGAACGAATGCAAACAACGGGTACTGAAGTTTATCCCTCAATCACTATACCCAATCCATCGAATGAAAGAGCTCCAGAGTTTTTAAATGAATTCAGAGTGATGTATGATTTGAAAGGATCGAGAATGATTTATCGGTTGAGCTTTAGTCAGGATGGGTGAATGAACATTTTTTTATTTTGTTTTCAACTCCCTTCGTAATCGCATGTGCCGCTTGCCAGTGTTTTTTTTTCATTGGGAATTTAATTATAGCTCATTGGATTTCAAGTCTTTAAAGGCTCATCCTATATAATTATCGCGGCGATAAAAACAAGTGCTTGAATTTGGAGGGAGTTTTGACAATTAATCACGATCCCACGGGGCTTCGTAAATATCACATTTTATTCTCATCGCAGCTTATTCTCGGGAATCTCACACGGTTCGACAACAATGCGAGGGTGCAATCACGAAACTTTCCACGTTCGCGCGTCCATCGCTCCTCGTCGATGAGAAAGCTCTCGTCATTTTTCACACCCACGTACCAGCATCGATGCTATACAACTCGCTGAAGCGTTGTACACCAGAAAGATATATATCGTATATACATAGGTATGAGTATGTGCACGTGGAAAATATGTGCCGAACGGAAGCGAGAAACAGCGACGTGTCCACGCCAACAATTCGTTCTCCAGCATCCGCCATTCTTCGAATTAACCCGAAAAAAAATTGGTGGTGAAAAAAGTGGAGAAAAAAATGAAATCAATGCCCCACCGAAGCCTGACAACTGGAGTGAAAACCGCGTAACCAGAAACAGCAGTAGCATCACTAGAGCGGATGACCTTCAGTCTCGATCAAGCTGCCTCTTTTTTCATGTTTTTCCTTTCAATCTTTCTCTCTTTTGGCTTTTTCTAAATTTTTTTTTTTTTTTTTTTTTTTTTTTTTTTTTTTTTTTTTTTTTTTTTTTTTTTTTTTTTGTTTTCATTTTTTTTTCCTTTTTTTTTCTTTTTGATTCTTTCGTATCCATCAAATTATCGCTTGGTTTGTGTTCGACGCAACCGTGCGCTTGTTCAGAGTGACGTAGAAAATTGATTTTGAGGATTCCCATCACGAAAGTCGCAAGAAAATTGGAGAAAAACATTTTGTCGAGAGGCAGCAACAGCAGCAGAAAGCTCGTTCGCCAAAACATCTTCGCTAGTTTACAAATCGAGTAGAGTTGTTTTTCACAAATATATTTATTACACGAATCCTCCGATTAAGCAGAGTGTGACAAAATGAGGTTTGGTACACGAGAACCATGTGGGGAAAGAGATTTGATAAAATCAAACGACTTCCTTCCCCGAACTATAAATTTCTTAATAGCCTTCCATAAAAGTAGAACTGATGCACTTGATCCATCACTATTACTTTCATCTACCAGCGACTTCCTGCATTCGGCAGAGACACGTACAAAGTGACGTTCTTATGTCCATGACCCGGTGGTTCGAACAATCCATACTCGCTGCGCCATTTTGGGTCGCTGCACAAAGTACTCGCGAAAAATATTCTCCAAACGATTTCGATCCGCCATTTGTCTTTCTTTTATCGGATGTTGATTTTTTTTTGTTTTTGTCATAGCCATACGGAAGAGTTCTTGGTTCCCAAGCATTACATTTCGAAGGGATTGGTACGAGCCGTTTTGGATTCCAAAGGAACATACGTGTCCATGTAAACATTGGTACATAGATATATGGACATGCATAAGAAGGATATCCATGTGGGGCGAGGCTTAAACTCTTTCCAATCCCATATATCCGGTGACTTATGGTCGACACGAGAGTGAGAAAGGATACTCGCACGAGAAACGGAGAGGATATCGGAGAGGCTGTTTCCGTCGGGACGGGGTTCTCGATCTCTGATCCAACCACCAGGACGAAAGCGTCCACGAGGCTACTCGAGAACGTATAAGTTGCACACCGAGTGACTCTGTACCTTGGAGTTTCCTTTGCTCGCCTCTTTCTCCCTTCTTTATTCCCCCACTCTGACAGCTTGACTCGACGACAAGAAAGTCTAAGGAGAACCGAGCCAGAAATAGAGGTATAGAAATTGCTCGGGGGAGGGTGGTGGTTTAGTTCGCAGCCTGGTCACGATATGGTTATAGCCATTGGAAACAGGGGTCGACAAAGGGCTTCCACCTTTGAGGCAACGTCATGAGAGCATGGTCTTAGTCCATGTGCTTGTATGTGTAGCTCGGTGATGCAGTAGCTCAGGGTTGGGCAGATGGCTAACCCCAAGGACTGCATTATGCATCCAGGAACGTTACGGCGCAATGCTATTCCAGCCAAACAGCTAACCACCGAGAGCTACGGTCTTGCTTACAATATAATACGCATGTGACATCCACTGTATATTATATACATCGGCTATTTACACCCATGGATTGCTATGCTTTTATGTATGAGAAACAAGCAGGACGATGTTGGACATTCGACGTCAACACATGAGGAAATGTCAACGAACCCGATACTCTAGCCAATGAACGGTTTATATTCATAATGATGAACAAGGCTATTGAGTAGATTAAATTACGAGCTGTGGAATTTTTTTTTTTTCGCAGAAAACTTGATTTTTCATTGAAAAATTAATCTTTCAAAAAGTCTGTTTTTTTTTGTTTCTTCATGTATCTCTGAATTACTTGAGAAAGATGTTTAGCGGGAGACCTGAGCCGAGTCTGGAACTAACGAATAGTGGAAAAAAGCTCACGACAGCATCACGATTCACTGGAGGCACAGACCCTCATCCGGCAGACTGTCCGGGGGCAAAGATTCAGACCATTCGAGCAAGGTAAAGATTTAACGAAAGATTCGATTGGGCGAACGCCGTTTGGGTCTGACCCAGATTGTTCCTGACGTCGTGACGTATCCATCGATGCGGGATTCTTGTCTGAAATCCACCACACACGCTTCTGATATTTTCGGTGTGCTCGACAGCCCGAAATTTTGCAGGTATGCTCGGGGGCGCCGTGGTCGAACAGTGAGAAATTTTTACTCGATATACTCTTTCACCCTTTTCTTTCCTCCATTTTTTACAACCCGAACCAACTCAAACCATCGAATTGATACGAGCTTAGCTCGGCCATTTTTTATTCACATTTTATGGTATCTGGGATTCGATACATATACCAGACTATATTGCATTATGGATCACATACCTGAATTTCGATTTAAACGAAAGTCGAAGCGAATTCATGAAAAATAATTTTTTTTTCATCTAATGTACGTTGAATCATGCGTGCAAATAAATCTCCGTTTTTCCGTTCCTTTTATGTTATCGATATATTAATTTTTTTGTTTCATCGGCTGAGCGCTTATTATTTTAACAGAATTTGTGTTTTCTACCCGCCCGAGTGAATCGTCCTCGTACAAAAATAATGGTGCATATCGAGTGAGAATCTCTATCGAAACCTTGCGTGTGCAATTACGAAAGTTCAACGTTTTCCATCGAGCCAAAATCCCGCGTTACACATATGCCGGTGGCATCCCGTTACATATTTCGTAATGGTCCCTCGCACGAATAATGATGCCAACGAGCTAGAACGCAGAGAGAACGAATACATGATGGATCATCTACCAATCAGGTTTGCTGATCACGTCAAAACGTTCACCATCATTCTCGTTCATCGTTATATTCGCTCTCCAATCCCTCAAGCTTATCATTTCAATGAGCAATTAGTCAGTTGACGTTGATTCATCGAGCTTTTAGACAAATTGGTACAATTTTGACGAGCATGACTTGCCAAAAATCATGAAAACCATAAATCATAATCTCGACACGCAGTATTCACATTTACAATGAAACAAAAAAATGTTGAGGAATGGGCGCTTACAAAAAATATCAGAGCCTCTAATTTTTTCACACGACATCGTTCATCCAAACGGAACATAAAAGTTTTAGTCCTTTTTTAAATATTACTTTTATACTTAACGTTTGCATGTAATTACAGAAAATAAATTAAGTGTCAAGATAAATAAACAACGTTTATTGTTCAAGTCAAGTTTCCTGGCAAGTCCATTGTAAATTTAAATCAGTTAAATCGTAGCTTTCAGTTACTGCAGAGTGAAAAGAAATGCCGAGGCGCAAGAGAATCGGAAAAAAACGAACAAGATACTCTCCGTTTTTTCTTATTAAAACCCTCGTTGCATTTATATTTCTTCAGATCTCTTATTTTCTCGTGTTGAGAGAAGGAACGAGAAGGGCATCAGCCAATAAATGGGGCAGAGATGAACGGGATGGAAACAAGCGAAGGAGGCTTTGGATGATGAGCGGAGAAAAGAATGAGAAAAATAAAAACGTATAATAAGACAGTGTTTCTCTCGGTCATCAAGTTGACCTCGAAGCGTGAAAATTATTATGCGGATGCTCCGAAACTCGACGAAGCGTACCAATGAGTGAAAAAGCGTCAGCTGTGAAATCCGAGATTTCGCCATTTTCTTAGTACGTGTGTATGCAAGAATAAACGGGAGCAGTAGAAAAATGAGACGGGGAGAGAAAGAGAGAAAAAGAGTGTGTGAGAGAGAGAGAGAGAGAGAGAAAACTGAACGAAACATCGCGAGAAGGAATAGCGAATGAAAATATTTTCTCGAATCTCACGAGCAAGGCCGATGCAGGCAACTCGTTGATGTTTTTTCTCTTTTTCCACTTGTCTTTGAAACTATCTTGGCTTGATCTTCCGTTTCTGAGCGTCCGGATATATATGTTACAAACAGGAACCGGAGATCTCACTATCTAGACGTAACAACACGAGGAATATCGAGCCATTAACGTGATTAGCAAAACATTATTATCATTCGAATAAACGTTCTTATGTTCGTTATTCCACGTCGTGTCGATCTCGGAAACACGGATGACATAAAGACCACTATTAAGAAAGTCAGCTTCGATCCATGATCCTCATCACCATTATTTTTCTTTATTCCAATGGCAGGGAGCCTCGCATTGCAATTGACTCACATGGCTTTTTTGGTCAAGATATTTCAGTGGAACTGAAAAAAGGAAGAATCACGGATTCATGTTAACCGTTGATGAACATTTGGTAAAAGCATCGACAAAGCACTTCCGAAAACATGATATTCGTTAGACTGTGCCCATAAATTGTAATAAATTCTGACGATAAAATTAACATTTTTAGCCAATATCCGAATTAGGCAGCCACTGAGCAGATTACTTTCGAACCATATAGTTAATTAATAGAGTCCGCAATATATTAGTGCTGCACGATAAGACACAAGTTTTCGCAACGCTGCGTTAGTATTTGGAGCGTACACACATTGGAGTCCATGGCCAAAAGTCACGTTCAATAAATCAAAATGGGACAAAACACTCGAGAATACGAAGACGCATGGATTCGACGAGGCAGCGGAAACGATGGAAAAAAACCGACGTATCCACACACACACACACACACACACACACACCGAAGCAATGACGAAAAAATAAGACGAAGAATCAGCATGTGAAGCGTTCGGAGGAGGACCCGTGATGGAGAATTTGTGGCCAAGACGATGCGATGGCGGGGTTGAAAAAGAGCGAAAGGAAATGATGAAACGAGAAATAGTTATACGAAAATCGCTATTCGCAGGGGAAGAACGAAAGCTTTTGAAAAATATATGGAACTTTGCGGTGTGTATCAACTACGATTTCTTATTCGCAAGCTGGTGTGTGTATCATTGAGAAAGTGTATGTGCAACAAGAAAGATCGAAAAGTACAAAAAAAGAGAAGAAAAAAAAACCGCAGCGAGGAGGAAAATGTTGAAAGGGTCCACTGCGGTAAAGTGTGTAGAGTAAAAGGCCACGTGGTCTCTCGCAGGCGTGTCTGCAAGAGAAAAGCATCAGTGGTAACGGACTCGCATCTTTCGCCACTGTGAAAGGCTCTCGAGCTCTTGTACCATATATCAAAGCTTGTGTCCTACCAAGCGTATATCGCATCTTATCTAGGCCTCTCGCTACAAAAGCGATGAAATAGAAGGTAGACATTGGACGAATGATAAAACACGGCTGCGACTCCAAACGAACGAAAAAAGGGTTGTGTGTGTTCAGTGGGCTAAAAGCTTGCGAGTTTTGCCTTTCGAAACGGTCGTATCATTTCTGGATTCCTCTTCATTATTTGCAGATCCAACGTAACCAACCCTTGTGTTCTTTGGAATGACCCATTCTCGATAAAAATGAAAAAATCGTGTGGTTTTTGTTGTTTTTTTCCTCTAAATTTCTGCTCTAGTTATCCATTCTCGAAAGTTCATTGATATTGTTTGTGACGAGAGACGAAAAGAAGTTCTTTCGTGGTCGAAAAATACTGCAGGGAGCTTAACGATTTATACCCAAAAGTTTTCTCCGCTATCTGCGACAAAAGGACGATGGACGATCCCGAATCTCCCTTTTCCCTCAACAAAAACGAGATTTATTCGCTCTCGTCGATTCTACTATCGCTCTTTTTATTTCTCACTGTATCCCCAATGTACATATGTATGTATGTACATGAACTCGGTTTGGACCACTCCCTTAATGCACACACCCTTAGCTCTCGACATAATTTCTCGAATTCGCAATCTCCTCACGTATTTTCCATCAGACAAACGTTCCGCGAGACAATGCTGCTTCTGCGTGATCTAGAAACTCTTCGAGAGAGCGTGTTCAACGAAAAAAACTCTGAACAGAAGAGACAAGATAGTGAATTGTTTGTTTCTCGTTTTATTCTTTTTTTTAAAAAAACCTGCTCGTGTATCAATCTTCCGGGTGAAAAGAAAACAATAAATCTCTCATTGAGTAACCGATGGAAGTATCGGAAGCCAATAGCAACAATAAGATCAGAAAATGATTTCGTTGATTCTGTAAAATGCAAAAAATATTCAAGTCACTTCCGGAGAAATTGTGGTAAAACGGAGAAATATGAAATGCGTGGTCATGCGATAATTTGTAGCAAACCGGAAATAGGGAATAGAGGTAAAGTAGATTCTATAACGATGGTTAAATCTCCTTAATTTTTTCATATACCACGAACTACCGATTGTTTCGTCTCTTAAGGGAGACCCGATTGCTCCCAGTTAAGCCGATTTCCTACGGCGATATACTGAGTGGCCTCAAATCGTCATTTGGCCCCCGGTTTTCATCTCCTGTCCTTTCCTCTTTGTCTCGCTTTCTATCGCTGCTATACCATTTGCTCTCCTGTTCTGCACACCCCCGATCTCATGCTCAAGAGCTAATCCATTTAGGCCAGGAATTAGATGGTCCAGTGAGGGCAACGGTCAGAGCCGATGCTGATGGAAGAATTAGTTCGGTATAGCCCTCTTTACATGAAGGGTATATGTCCGAGTGGATGTATCGTAGAATTGAGCTCACCCTCCCAATGTTTCGCGCCAGCAAGATTCTGTAGACACCCTTACCATAACCCCCATGGACTTTACGAAATCTTCTTATTTATGTATATATAACGATGCTTATGTAAAAGCCGGCTATGGTATAGCATCACTTGTCCAATAATGTTCCTAGCTCAACTGAGTATTTGCAACACTAGCACGTGCAACATTTAGTTGTCCAGAAACGTTTTCCAACCGCCTTCGATTAAAGGAGAATAAAATTTCGTACTTCTATTCGTACCTATCAATAGTTATGAACCTCGAGGGACTAAAAGTACTTCGAAAAACCAGTAAACGTCAATGGATAGTTCTCGCTATTTGTCTCTTTAGAAAAAGGGGACTTGGTTCTATTGAAACGAAGAAAACTTTATCGTTTTAAATTTGTAGTGAAATATCCCCCATTTGCGTAAGTTGAAACGCAAGGATGGCAGTGACTTGATGTCTCAGTGTGACTTGGATTCGTCACGTGAAAGAAAAAACGACGATTATTCCTCTGGCTTCCTTTGACCAGTTGTCAATGGAGGAATAAAATGTATTGGAAGTTGTTTAGGCACATTTTCAACGTAACATTTGTTCAGCATCGAATGAATAAGTTTCATACGTACGAGACACCTTCGGAATATATGAGACGGCAAATCCTGAGTGGAGCCTGTAACACGTACCGCCTATCGAATATGGCAGTATTAAGCTTCCCTTCCGTATTCTCGGCAGTTCAGCTCCGTCGACACTTTCAGGCTGTAGTGTTGTAATATTAGTAAGCATGTATATATACTTACACATACGGAGATTATGTATATATAGGTTTACAATATAACCTTTGCCCTTCATATGACAATGAACGTAATGTGATTAGGGATATCTTGTCTGTGCCACTCTATAATAGACTCTGGGCTTGAGTACACTTAACTAGCTACTGCATAGACGTATGCAATGCTCTATACATTTGTATATATTGATATATCTATATTTATACAAACTCATTCACAGACACGCAGACTCGAAACAATTATGCAAGTTTTCGAGGCTCGAGAGTGTTCTGTGTGACAACTAACGAACCTAACAATCGCCGACGTGCTCGGAACTTTTGTTAATTACGCCCAAAACTAGGAATATCATTAGCGTACGAACAATTAAGAAATGTCATAATTATATCATCTGCCAAATTATTATTTCTCTCTCTCTCCCTCTCTCTCTCTCTCTCTCTCTCTCTCTCTCTCTCTCTCTCTCTACAATTCAATCTATTTTAACGATACGTCCGTCAATCTTTAAAATTCAATTCATTGAATCACGATACGATGTTTATTTTTCGTAATGAATGAAAATGAGTAAACAACAGAACGACCCATTCAAGTGGGACCTTCTGAACGATCGATGAGTTAATTGAAAATTGTAGTAAATGGAAAAAATGACGTTTCGTTGGAGATGTGAATTTTTTTTAAAAGCGCTATACCTCGGTTCATATAAATCGAGAGTAATGTTTGCGCGAGAAGGATTTAAATAACAAGATTTTTTCTTCGTACTGGGGATTGAAAAAAAAATTAATTTCTATCTCGTTATAAATCCGTGACTGCGGAAACTTCGCGCTCATTCGCCCGCAAGAAAAAAACTACGTGTCTCTGTGTGTGGGTGAATTTATTTATATAGACTTATCACGGCGCTCCTGCTCGTGTGTGATTCTCCGTTTTTACCGTTTCTGCTCTTTCCCTCCTCCTCTTTTCTCTCGTCATTTGATTTCCATCTGTTTGTCTAGCGCAAAGCGACCTACTTTGATTTCAACCTTTTTTTATCTATCGATCCGGGCTTGCGTTTTGACCTCGTTTTCGTTTGCAGTTCACACTATGGGACGTTCCATGTCATAAAGATGAATTTAATTATTCCATCATCTCCAATAATTGTCAAGTTTTTTCATTTCCTTGACGTTTATTCCAAAAAGTCTATTTTGGACTTTACCAATTATCTTTTCTCTCTCGAAAAATTGAACAAAACTGTTAACTGTTATTTTCAATTTTGCATACCTTAGCGGTCATCGGACCCAGTATGCACAACGTTCAAACCTCATGAGCTTTCGAAAAAGTATCGCACGAGCAAATGGCTGTACAGAGGAAATTTTTTTTCCAAGTAACGCAGAAAAACTTTTCATGGAAACCTTCCATCCATGAAATAGAATTCCATGGAATATCTGCCGACTGTGAAAAACTTGGAATTTAATTTAAAATGTCGAATTTTTCGATTTTTCGTCCGAGTTAAAACCGGACAAGCTACGGTTTTTATTTTTGTTCCATGGGACTCCATGGAATATCTGCCGACTGTGAAGAACTTGGAATTTAATTTCAAACGTCGAATTTTTGGATTTTTTCGAATCAAAAACGGATAATTTATTTAACAAAGTTTTTTCTGTGAACTCAGTTTTTGTCCGAGTGATGTAAATTGATATTTGTGACGAAAAGTTCGACGTGCATATAGGGTTACTGCTCACACATCGAGTCTGCGTGAAGAGTGCACAAGAGATGTGGTCAAAAAGGTGAACTTTGATGAGAAATATGTCTCTTGTATAGAGTTTTCAGATATCAGGTCACACTTTGAAAAGGATTGTTGGCACGTATATATAAAGGATAGGAAAACGTAGTAATGGATGAAAGAGAGTTCCTGTATTCCGGACATGACTCTCTTTGCTACACATGATCCCGTCCTGTCGAGGCCCCAGCCCATCGTTCAATATATGGAAAGATATTTTTCAATTCTTCACCGTACCAAAGAGAAAACCGTCAATGAGAGTTATCAACACACGAGGATGACGTAACGGAAAGTAGAAAAACAAATAAAGCGGCTAAAGGGAAGGAAAGGCCGTAGACGATTGTGGTGGACCTTTGTCGATTCATTTTCATGGACATATCGAGAAGCGGTTCTATTATACCGAACGCTTGCAAAAATAACGAATCTTTTTCTTTCCTTCATTTCTCACTTTCCTCCATACTTTACTTTGTCTCGGTCCCACACGAATTGTCACGTCTCCCTTTGAAGCTTGCGAATAAAACCATATGACTCAATCTCCCATGATGCTTACCTGTAACAGAAAACGAATGTGCATCATCAATCATCCGTCCTTCATTCTTCCCAGTCTTACATGTGCATTTCACATTAAATCTATGTCTGAATTTTCACTATTCCAGTCATGGAGGAACATAAGTTATGCCATCTAATGTTTCGCACTTATTTTTATTATATTCAAGGGAAAACTTTTTTAATGTTGATCAAAATAGTTGAGTTTCGTAATTTTCATTACTCGAATCATCGTCGAGCGTTCCAAGTATCCGAACGAGATAATAACATTCGATATACTGATGATAAAAAAATGCAGCTTGGAAATATGACTCGATTTGGTAAATACAATAAAGATTCTTTGTGCTTGAATTAGACAGCAGTGCTGCATGAATAGCAGTGAATATCTCGTTGAGGCAAAATTTCGCTCTCAGTCTCGTAAATGGCAATTTCAGTGGCTGCTTTAGCGCGGCATTCGGATGTAACCGTTGAAGCAATGCCAGAGTTGTATATCCGAGCGTCGAAGTTTCCGTGGCTTGTACTCCAATATTCGAGCAATTCTGCGCGAGAAACAAAGGGATTTAGAAGTCGTCCGCCTCATAGAAAAAGCAGCAATTCGGACTACTGCGGAATTCCGGATGGTACGAACGTTGCGAGAGACGTTTAGAAAAAGTGACACGGGCATAGCCTGTACTAAACTTCATATTTTCCCCAAAAAACATTTCGCTTTTTTCGTTGCTGATAGAGTCTGTTATATTCGGGCAGTGTGTTTCCTATTCGATCCGATCGAGAGATTGAAAACGAAAAAACTCGCAAATTCAGCTGACTCAGTTTTTTCGCTTTATTCAATTTGAAAAACCGTACACGATATTACGTTCTGTGATATCAAGTTTGTGGAGTCATGTCGAATTCATGGCTTGCAACTGTGTTCATTCGGAACATCTCTCTTAAGCTGGCACACATTCGAGATGTAATCTTGTGACGATCGATTTCCCAGGGATTTCGTTCACACCTCGTCATTCATATATTTCCAAAAGTTTTCGTGTATTAAATTTTTTACCGTTACGTTTGGTCCTTGTACTCTTGAACGTGTACACTTGAACTTCCATATGATTGGACCCTTGAGCAGTAACAGCGAAGTGACGGAATAGAGCGAGAGTTCAAAGAGAACAAGATGAAAGACCTCCATCGGCGAGTGTGGATATGAGTGTGGATGTGTGCATATAAATCCGTGAAAATTCATACATGCGAATGGCGGGGTGTGTTGTGTTAAAAATGAAAAAGGGCGAATGGGCTGAAGCGGAGGGATGGCGAGGTCGGAAGAGAAGAGACAAGTACGGAAGAGATGAGGGGAGGAAAAAAAGCTCAACCAGTCGGTGGCAGGGCCAGTGGGAAATTGTGGGATCCAAAGCCGCGACGTTATTTCCGCAGTTTCGCCGTGCGGTGGCCCAGTAACGGAATTCATTTCAACTTTCACGTTTCCGCCTTTCGCTTTTGTAATCTAACGACCTCACGTAGGCGATCCTCCCTGTACCCTTTGCCAGGTACACGAAATATACACACACACATATACGCATAGCGACGAGATAAAACGCCATGTAAAAGAGAGTTCTAGACAAGGATTTTTTTCTGCCGGTTTGAGCATGTAGTAATAGCACACAATTTGATATCGTGCACTCTCGACGAAAAAACTTTTCACCCTCGTCCACACTCGTGCTACCCTCTTCACCCTATAATACGAGCGTGTGGTATAAGAAAAATCTAAACGAGTTTTTCATTATTGTACACCCTGTGAGATGATAAGAATGACTTTGATACGAGAGCTTAACGCTTATGCGAAAAGAAACTTTGTCTTGTTATTGCATTGAACTATTTTCTGGGGTCGTCGTCTCTTTCACTCTCCTCGCAGTGTCATTATTGTCGTCCTTCGTTTTTTCTCCCCTCGGCATTCGGTCGTTATTCTTTTATTCTCTGTTCTCCGGTATTGAATAAACGTTTCATAAGAAAGGGATATTCTGTTGGAGAAATGAGGGAAGATCGAATAAGCGAAGTGTCAAATTGGGTTTTTTGTCACAGCTCCAATTGACGTCAAAGAAAAATGATTCACTGGACCACAGTACAGTTTTTGTAGCTTCTAATGAAAATATTGATTCCTTTTTCTTTCATTGCAGTAATAATACTTTTATTATTCCTGACCCATAAATTTAATTAGTGCTTGACGGACAATCGAGCTATATTCGGTTCGAGGCTCGCCCCTTCTGTTTTCATAATTCACGATACACATTCCCCTTCCAACAGTCAGTCCAGTGTGAATTCACAGTTGGCTCTCAAAGTTGAACAATGAACAGGAAATTCTATGAATACGTTTCAAACTATATGTCTATAAATCTGTCCGCACTCCGCAATTGCACAATGTAGTTCAAGCGTATATGAATGATAGATATTAATAAGTAAAAAGCGGCGTGCAGAGTTGCGGGCGTACTGCGTCTAACCAAATACTTCGATTTAATATGCGAACCTTTGCATTAACCAACGAATTTCATACGTTGAGATAATCGAATGTTCACCGTTATCAATTCGTGGTCGCTGACGTGTGTGTAGGACAAAAAGAGACTAGAAGAAACACGCGCGTTCAAATGAAATTGTGATAAATTCAATGTTGCTCGGGACGGAATCTCGTATGGGTATTAAATGAGACGTAAAATTGGATGAAAATAGCGCATGGCTTGTGACGTATTTTTGGATAGATGGGTCAAAGAACGTTGTACCGGAAGCTGTGCCACAGTTTACCTCATGCGGAACTGCAACAGCGTCTTACACTTCCGCTCCTTCACTCTCCCTTTTTTTTATCCATCCTCCTCGTCTCGTTCTTTTCCTCTATTTCTACGACCCCCCCCCCCCCCCCCTCCCCCTCTCTATATCTTTCGGCCACTAGGACTGATCGTCGGTTTCCATCTCTTTGCGGATATGAGAAAACGGATGCTCTCACTGGTGCTTCCCCCTCCAGTGTACGTGGAGAAAGCTGTGCTTTATGGGCCGTTGCCGTGCCAAACGATGTTTAAAGATCGTGGAAACGTCCCGAGGTACTATCCGACCCGTGTGTGTGTGTGCGTTGGTCTCCTTCCACATATAATCTGCGTTTTTTTTGTGTTACTTCCTTTTTTCTCTTGCTTTCTCTTCCTCTTTTTATCCCCGTCTCACGGCGAGCTTTTCTCCAGTTCTTCGGGTATATATCCTTCGCGTATGTATCGGTCGGGCACGTTGCCGACACCATCGGGATGGTTGAAGGCAACCGATCGAGCACGAATAACGAATGAATACCTAATGACGCTTTACGATCCAATATGTGCGCCTGCAATGTCGATATTTCAGCGACACTAGCGCTACTCCTCCATCTCTATAGCATCTTCTATACATATAACATATTTTCTCTGTCCTTTTTTATTCACCATCGTCTTCACCGGTCTCTTCTACGTATATATATTTTCTTATTTGTATCTCGCCAGACAGACTATGCCGCCTCTTTATGTATTTACCGGAAGGCCGTTTTCATCATTTTTCATTCTTTTTTCTCATCCACTTAATCTTCGTTTCTCCAACCTGTATCTTTCTCACTTTTCCTGAGCGCCATGACAGCTTGCATATTATTTCACTCGAGTGTGATATTTATTATGCAACGGATGGCATTGTGTTGGCATCTTTTCCTCTTCAAACCTTATCTCCCCGTATTCCTTCGATATAAAGTCTGCCTTGATGATAATACAAACAACGTGTACAGATGAAGAAAATATTTATATTTATGAAATATTTTCCGCAAGGCCTTATTTTATTCTCTAAGAAAACCTCGAGTGTATATTTAATTGAGAAAAAGTCTCGTAATTTTATTTTTATTCGATATTTTTGCGAGGATCCTTCAGCGATTTAATGTGATCGCATTCGCTTCTATGATTTCACGTCATTCAATTAAGTGACTATGATTATGAAACTATGAGCGTGGCACCGATCCAGTAACGAGGACTGTTTGTATATCAGAAATACGGATTGATCGTTCGATAACCCGAGTCGACGAGGAAGAGTGCCGGAAATTTATACGAATTGCTGAACGGGCTGTTAAACCGCGTTAGCCAAAAAAGGGACGAAAACCAAGAAGGATTGCGTTTTGTGTAGGAAGAGAGCGGCCGGGAGAGAGGTGAAGATGAATCTTGCGGAAGCTCATAAAATCCCGATAAAAGCAGGTTGTTGTTGACGATCTGGATAGTCGAGATGTTTACGAGAGCCCGCTTTCTACTTTTCTCCACCCCGTTATCGCGTTCTATATCGTATTTTATTTTTCCCTTATCCTCTCGCTATACTTTCTTATATTTCTCTATATTTTCGATTTATATATCATTCGCTTAACTCCGTACTTTTGTCGGTGCATTTTTCTGTCGAGTACACCCCCATCTCACATACTTTTCCACTCGTCTGAGCATAATAACGATTAGCGAGAGAAGAATGTCAAGTGAACCCACCGAGTGCTTAGCAGAGCTTCCGAAATCGTAAAATTTATCGAGCGCGATGAGCCCACATGCACTTTGCTCCACATACGTGGATGCACTTGCTAGGCCAGTTTTTTTTTTCGCCATGATTCTTTGTGACATTTTCTACAATAATTATTCGTCACGGTTGTTCTCAAAATCGCCTTTTTCAACTATAATTCTTCGCTTCATATATCCTCATCCGATTTTTTAGTACTCTAGTTATTTTTAACATCTTCTCCCGATTCGTCTTCCCAGATTTTCTGCTCCGAGTGGCTTAACATTTTTTTTTTATACCTGGAAAGTAATATATTCATGTGTCTGTTTTTCCATCGCAAGATAACGTCAAAACGATGGGAACGAAAATTTTATCGGGGACGTGAATTTCACTGCGGGCGACCTGGTACATTCGTTTCTCTGTTTTGTTTTTTTTTTTTTTTCCCATCGTAAAACTGTGGGAATGGCCCTGAATATGGTTGATGATGACCGTCACATCGAGCTCATGAATCAAGGCCGTGATAAAAGCCTTGTCCGTTCATCAGTCACTCGTGTCATCAGTCACACAATGTCGAGGTTTATTTTGCAAAGGCTGATTGTATCACAAACTCGGATTTCATTACTGAGGAAATGCAACGAATGAATATAATGTTAAAATATATTTCGCATTTTATGTATAAATCATATTGATTCCGCATGGCTCTGGCAGCCGCGAAGAACTCCGATTGCGATGAAGTGGGGAACTGCGCAATGGTGATATTCGTTGCTGTTTCAGAAAAAATATCCATTTTGCCCAAAGTAACAAAACGCGGTATAGTTTTCTCGTTTTATTCGTTCTGCCGTTGCGTGTAAATGTATAAAGAAAAAATGTACTCCACAAGAGACTCCTCCGTCCGTATAGAATACGGAAAAAAGCTGAACAAAAAGCGCAAATATAAAAGCTCAGTTACGAGGAAACATTCCCATTTGCATTGTTTGTAAAGAGCAAGAGTAATACGATGGGTGCCCGTTATGAGGCTCAAGGAATACGGTGCTGCGTTAACATAGGAGACTATTAACCTACATATCTCAAATAACTTACTTGCGAGAGGTGGACGGGAAAAAGCTCGAATAACAACGCAAACGAACGTTTTTCGCGAAGAACAAAAGCGAAATTGAATAAAATCATGAAAATCTGGTACACAAACGGAAAAGTCTTGTTTTTCTTTAGCGTCAAATTCGATTGAACAATCAATTGATTCGATTACTGGCTGAATAAATTTTATAAATATTCAAACAATCGTTACGAACAATTATGAAAAAATCTTTTTCCACTTAATCACGTTTTCCCTTGAAAAATTCGGCTGGTACAAAGAAATATTCCGTTTTGTATTTAAGAGAAGATTAAACCGCCGAAAAAGACTTGAATGGCGTTGTAGAAATTTGTAGCACGCGGATATTTTGACTGTCCGCAATGTCTTTCTATACTAATCAAACAGATGTTGCAAAGAGAATTATTCACATTCGTACTTTTCTCACTGACTTTGTTTCTATCTCTTTGTCTGTGTCTATATATGGGAGCTGCTCGTTTCGAACGTATCGTGTGCATTACGTAGGGGTCCTCAAAGAGCCAAAGCTTCTTTTTACCCCCTGAGAGGAGTACATTGCAGTGGAAACGTAGTTAAGGTCTGCAGCGATCAGCATCATATATTTCCCATACTCTTCTTTCATTTATATACATATATATACACATATATATATAAATGTATAAATAACTATGTATAAATATATACACGTATGCATTTATTGTAGCTCAGGTGGTAACTGCGAAACGACCCCAACGAGCTCGACCCTGATGCAATTGCATTTCAGATGCAATGCCACCGTCGCTTCCACCCTCAGATCCTATTTCCCCCTCGACCGCCTCACACAGTTTTTCTCTTTGAAGAAAAACCTCGAGCCACTGCTTTAATACACCCTCAGTGGATACATCTAGGACAGAGTTATTACTCGTGGTCATCCCCAAGTGATTCACCCATAAAAATCCATCGAATGGAAAAATGGAAATGAATAGAGACCGAGGCAATGCGACTCGGTCGCTTATTTTTTTCGTGAACGAGAGAGAAAAAACTTTATATCTTGGTAGATGTGCTTTGTTCCGTTGTTGTTGTTTGCACATTGAACTGCCGAGAGCTCGATGCAAAGTCGACTTGTAATCTATGGTACATTTTGGTCGAGTGGAGACTCGAAATTCACTGAAGGGAGAAGAAAAAATTATGTCTCTCGTTGTTTTTTCCTCTGCGAGGTGAAACGGTGAAATTTGTTCTCCCCTTTTCCAAACGATATTTTTTTTTAACTTTCTTGTTTAGTCTACTGCGTTACTTTCTACGATTTCCCTTTGATTCTTTAAACGTCGTAAGTACAGGCGTCTCTTTACATTTCTTACTCACGTTTCCTTTTCTCTATCTTTCTCTTTCCTAGCTCGACAACTTCGGAAAATAAATTGTTCGTCGTTATTGGGGAAATTCACAGTCCTGCCCAATGCTTCAATACTTTCACGAATCGTGTACTCTACCAGGACCCTAATAAAATTTGTCTCTGCCTATAACTCCGTTGCCTAACTCTTTTCGCGTCCTTCACCAATACTTTTCTTGCCATTTGCTTCTACCCCATTCCTCTTTTCCCTTCCTATTTGCCACCCTCTTGCCTACTCTCATTCCTTCACACTCTGTCTCTGTACAAGACTTTTCTCCTCGTGACATTTTTTTTCTCGTTCTTCTGCCGTCTAAAGTTTCTTGCTGCTACACCGTTTAATCTATTTTTCCTCAGCCCTTCTCGAGAACACCCTACGCCCTTCTCGGGGATTTGAATACAGAATAAATATTCATGTGACCCTTCTGCGCAAAAAAATGAATTCGTAACAAGCTTTCTCAGCATTTTCTGCACAGAAGACGTTGACATGGATTCTTATAATGTTTCGACCGTCCAAAGATAGTCAATGTGCTCCGGTCCATAAATTATTAAGAATGATTTCTCGAAACACTGGGGTAAGTGTGGGCTCAAAGAATTTCTGGAAATTCATAAAGTTGAAAGATGCCAATGATAAATTTAATACCGTCCAACTTTGTCGATTCCAAGTCGGTCAGTCCTTTCCCCAAGGGTCATCGAATTCGACTGGTGGATAAAGAGAATAGAATAGAAATCCTCCTATAAAAAACTGATAGGGAAGCATTTTTCGGCCATCGTCCCCGATACAGCTGAATCTTTGCAATCTGTGTGAGATAAATACACAAATAACTTTCTCGCTGGTGAACGGTGGGGAACGATTTGTAAAAATTTCTATCTGCATGGAACCTCCGGCGAGCTTTGCGAAGCAGAAGTATCGAGATTATTCGCTTCGGAGCACAGAATAGTTATTTGAAAATATTTAATTAATGTGAATGCGTCTATTCGTGAGCACTTCCCGTCGAGATAAAATTGAAAATAGAAATTCGAAATAAAAACACAAGCGTCTAAATCAATGGCGATCGGTAAAGGAAAGGAACAAGAAAAATTATTGCTAGTGAGAAGGTCGCCGAAAGCCACAATCAAATATATTGAGCCATATAATACAAATGGCATTTGTGACATTTTTGAGAACCCATACGATTCCGAAACAGGAACGAAGATCGTAGCAACCCTATAAATTGCCGGCAAGGGGTTCCGCTCGTACTTGAAAGTACTTATACGAAAACTCGAGAGGTTTCACCAAATTCGGCACACTCGTGATTGTACGTGTCTCGAATACCGTATCGATATTTATAGCGAACTGTCGCACACTCCATTATACGTGATGGGAGAATCATAGAAACGGTTAATAAAGTCGTATCGAAGCTTCGGGTGGTTGGTGTCCCGTCGTTCGAAAACGGGGCTTCGTGCGAGTATTTACAGATGAGAAAACATAACGCAGGCCTGGAGATTTAGTCAGAGACATACACATGCCATGTATATTTACGGAGGACACGTGAAGTCCGAGATAAAGCGCGATCACTCGGTCGAATTCCGTACGAGCAGTGTTCAGTGGCGATCCGCTATGTCGTTAGAGTCGAGTGTATGTACACACTCTCGTAGGAATGTATCCATTTTATGCACAATGGCTAGAGAGGGTGACCCAACCGAAAGCTGATGAGAAATTTATGAGATTGTGTATCTGTACTTGAAAAGGGCGCTATCGGAGCTTCCACTTTCTTCATGTCTATGCACGATGAGATTTTATCCCAAAAGCGATTAATCGAGAAATAATGATATAAGAAAAACGATATGCTATTCTGGATCGTTTCCCGATGACATTAGCTACGTGGTGTGAAAGCAAAAATGGCAAACAAAGTATATGAGCAATCTTGGCCGAAAAAATCTCAATTTCTCGCGAGAACGTCATCTCCAATCTGTAACCAATGTGTCTTTGCGATGAATCGAAAGATTGGGGCAGGGGGAAAGTTGAAAAGCAATCTCGTGTGCTTTTTCCGTGCAACGAACTCGAAAGAAAAACGTGATGAACGAGAATACTTGATCGATAATAACGAGGAACGCGGTTGATCAAAATATCAATTCGGATGAAATTTTCTCACACCCTTTGCTTTCCGAGTCACGATGGAATACCGGATTTCTCTTTGTCATCAGATACGAGCTCTAGGGGGATGTTTCATGATCAGAAATCAGGCTGCATACACACACCCGCGCCAGCACGTGATTTACATCGATCGGAAACTACATTTACGACCATGCATCACCCTCCAGCACGGTCTTATCTCGTTCCTCAGTTCCGGATAGTTGCAAGTTGCCAGTCACTATATGTAGTGAGAGGGAGAACCGAAGAGGAGACTTTATGGGGGTACGTGTGTAATCCAGATAACCGGAAGAGGCCGCAGGGGGTGCGCACCCATTCTCAACTGTCTCAATCACACCCGAGACATCTTTTCCAGAAATTCGTGACTTCCGTGCTGTATACGTAATAAAACTTGGACTGTTAATAAGCCAGAAGTCTCGACCGAGATCATTGAAACTTGGTGAATCGCAGCGTGGCTTATAACTTTTTGCTTTTCGGCTTACTCCATACACTCATATTTGTCTCACGTTCCCTCGTTAACCGCTTCCGGCTTTCTCGTTGGCTCGCGATGATGATAGCAAGTTTCACGATATCGACATATCACTTTGTGCCGAAGGAGCGTTATCGTCAGACTCCTCTGAGAACCTCCCTTTATCCTCCTCGTTGCTTTCGCTCGACTTTCGTTCGCAGTAGATTGAACGAGCTCCAACGATCTGGTCTACCCTACCGATTTAGCTGAGTTTGATAAGTCGATTCATTTCGATCACATTCTTGTCAACGTATTGAATCTTTAAAACTATTTTCTACACGAGATTGTCAAGTTTTTTCTTCAATTACCTTTATGCACCGGTCAAACGTTTATGCGAAGGACCGATGAGGAAAAAAATGGAGAAACATCAAGTTTTCTACATTCGTTGAATTTTTTCATGGATAGATAACAGGACAGCGCTGTCTACGATAATGCCAACCGTTTTTTATGCTCTCGTTCCTGCCTTTGTAAAATGTTTACTTTCATCGTTGACATTAATACGATTTCTGATGTGGATCCATATTTATGCACCATCGTGCTCGGCCTAATGTTGTTATTCGTCAAATGGCTTAACGTCAAGAGCAGAGAGTACGGATCGTTAGAATGAGATGAAATATTGAATAAGAAGAGGAGTAAAAGGAATTCGCAGATGTTGACTTGGTACCGGTCTCTTTGAGCCGTCATGCTGCAGCGAGTGACAGTAAGCAAAAGCTTCCGAAGCTTCTGACAAATTCTCTGGTACGAACTTTATATTTGATTACCCGAGAAGAGGGTAGATTAGCCCATCTGCTTTGCTCCTCTCTCTCTCTCTCTCTCCTTCCGTCCCTCGCTCTCCGTCCCCGTCTTCATATTCGCTTCTTTACCCGAGCATCTCCATCTCGCTCTTTATCTCCCGAGTTTAGGCTACGCTCAGCGTCCGTTAAGACGAAAGTTGGTATTTAACGTTGAATCCAGTTAAGTCAGCTTTGTCTAACACGGTTAGTTTTCCGTAAAGGAAGGGGTTGAGTTTGCGAATCTAATGTCTAGCTATGCAAGGATATGTGTATATAAACGCATCATGCTATCCACAAGTACGCTAATATGTACATAGAGCGTGTACAAGAGGTCTCAAGTCTACCATACCATCCGATACTTCAGCAATGTCATAAGTTACTGCGCTTTGCAGCAGTAGCGCCAGAGGAGAACCGGTGGCGGCATCGCGTTACTAACTTCACCACGCGCAACTATAGCCTCACTATTATTCGTAGTCGGAATGCTACTGTTCTTCTTGTCACACTGAACTATGGAAACGGGAGAGAATGCAGAACGGCAGAAGCAGAGACCGGGAGAGAGAGAGAGAGAGAGAGAGTGAGGGAGACTAAAAGAAACGGAGAGGGGAGTCGGAGGGACAGCATCAGTGTGTAGCGCCAATATGCTTTGCTAACCCCTGCATACGACCTCCCCACCTCCAACCTCCTTTCGACCAACTAGTTCGGGTTATACAGACCCACTGTTGAGAGCACACAACCTCCAACTCGCTCTCTCCCTCTCTCGTTGAATCGAGTTAGTCTCTCGGGACTGTGGGCTCGTTCAAATTACCTGAAAACTTTTGGTACCCATGCATCCAACTATCTCTATGTTTACTCTGTAAAAGGAGAGAACAATACAAGAGCCACGCCCCACGTGTTTCGTCTCAAGCTTCTTCCATACGATCCTTTTTTTTCGTTATAAATATTATGCCCGACGTATTTTTCAAAAGCGCATGCTGAGTAGCGAAAAAAGCCGCTTCTCGTGTGGAAAGGGCTTTATCATAATCGCCAAGTTCTCGCAGAGAAGAGTCGAATCTAAGAGAGATTTTCTCTTTGTCTATATCTAACGCGCATACGGCAACTAGCGTTTGTATTATATGCTCTCTCGTGTCGAGTTTGCCGTTGTGAATATACATTCTTGCATCCGAGATTAAAGAATTGCAGTCCATTCCACCGCTCCGGTAAAATCTCGATGCTGCTTTCGCGAATGTCGATCAAACGGAGCAAATCCTCGTTCAAGTCTGTAAGTGTTTCTTTAGCACAGCCGTATCGGTCTCCACGGAGTAAATGTTACGACGTGAGCTTGCGTGCGAGTGGAACGAGCGATTTTTTTTTCAAAATTGTGACTCCAAAACGTTGATATTGTTTCGAAAGTACGACAGAAGCTTTCACTTTTATCCCGACGACGGTGTTACGTATTTTGACGAAGTTCACACAAAACTATGGAAACTTCGTTGAAGCTTTGAACAAGAGAAAATTTCGAAAATGTTTCATGAAACACCGAACATTTTTACGGGCAAATTAATATTTCACTAAATCCATGCTTTTTAATCCAGCGACTCAATGCCAGCATCAATGTGTCTTGCACGATTGGCACCACGAACAAGGAGTTGTTGATCAAGGCTACAACTCTATACGGGATTAACAGAGCATAGTTTTAGGAGGACAAGTATACAGTCCGTGAACCGCAAGTGGATATCCTTGTACTTGATTGGTGCGTGGGGGCATACCTACTATACGCGGCACAGCATCGGATAACCCTGCTGCGAGATCACACCCAAGAAGGAGAGATTTTGATCAGGAATACACTGTACGCGGCTAAGGGATCGTAGATGAGGGAACAAGCGTTGCCCATGCTATGTGGCTGCCCACGGCGTTAGGCCAGGAATTATGCAAGTGTCACGGTGATAAAGGCTCTCTCTCCCTCTCTCTCTCTCTCTCATCCTATTTCTCTATCAACCCTTCAATCACATATACATATAGACAGGGTACCTCTATACGGAACGACCTCGGTCATCGAAAGTTCTGATATTAACAATGCGTTGGTATCGACAAAACAGCAAGCTCCAAGCTAGCCGTGTTGAACTCGTGTATACAACGGGAGTAACCTACTTGAATGTTCCCTCATCGATTGACGTACCAATAATACAGTTCGATATTCAAACAACACGAAAACATTCGATATCAAGAAATATTCTCGATATTATTCATTACGAACACGTGTTAGGCTCAAAGGCGACTTGGGCGAGCGAGAAAACTTCGGAATCATGGTTCGCAAAGTAAAACTTACTGGAACGGGGTTAATTCAGATTCTATTCGCTGAGGTTGTTAATGTATAATTACTGCAGCCTAGAGATTCAATATTCCAACGATGACTAGCTGGTTTGATTGTGTTTTCTTGCCTATGGTCTCCCATCCCTTGGTCAGTTAATGTTTCATGAGGTATGAAATGAGAAACAAATGAAAAATTTTCATATTATTAAGCCGATCGTTAAAAAGTGTTAACGAGTGCAACTTTCTCGTTGAGTCTGGTTTAGCAATATCGGGTTAGACATTAAAACGCATAAAGTCGTTTGGCTTTTATAAGTATTAAATAGTTGTTTATAGGTGAAACGAATATCCTATGGTCTAGAGTGAGAGCCTCAAAAAGGGGAAAGAAAAGTGAGCAAGTGATGCGCGCGAGAGAGAGAGAGAGAGAGAGAGAGAGAGAGAGAGAGAGAAGGAGATATAATATCCGAGCTCGTAAAGTATCGCATCTTGGGGAGGAAACGCTTATTAAGTTACGGAGTCCATCATTCTCTTACCTTCGGAGCACCACGTCCACCCCCGGACGTTATTAAACCTTTATTTATAATGGTGAAGATATTTAATAGTGATCGTGGGTCACGCTTATAAATGCTCAGCCGTGTTGGCTTAACGCGCTATTAAGTCTCGAAAATGAAACGGGAATGTAGATTAATGGCGACCGAGATACATCGACACGATATCTATGTTGAGAGTCTCTCACCGCACACTCAATCCTTTCAGTTTCGTCGCACATCATTTTTTTTTTTCCCATAGTTTTACGATTCATCTACTGATATTTAGTCTGGGTGACGTGAAAAAACCATCTATCGCGAAACGTCGCATTTCTCAATATCGATCGGCATCTAATTATTTCTCACGTCTTCTTCTCATTGAGGTCAGCCCGCACATATAATGAAACGTGGAAAAACTCAATGCATTAGTGTGAAACTATATTTGTCATCCCGCGAAAAAACTCTCGAGGTAACGATAAGTAAAATAATGTGTTCGCGAGAATAAATTCCAGACGAAGCATCTTGATAAATGGACTTTTTCACGGATACTTCCACGCATTCATATTCGATGCTAATATTCGTATTCACCGGGCGTCCGTGGAAAAAGTATGGACGGAAAAGTTTAAGGTATAGGGAACTCCTCAAAGTTGGTCGACACTTTTTTCCCTATCGGTCTCAAAGTTCTATAAATTATCGGATGGAAAGATTAACGCATCATGTAAATTCAGCACGATTTACGTTTCTTTTTTTTTCTATGATAACCGGAAGTCCATTATTGTTATGAATTCAGGAGAATGTAATAAAAATATTAACGAAGAAAAAGGGAAAGAAATCAATCGATGAAAATTCCTGAAGTTGAAAACTTCAAGAATGGTTGAGTCAGTCAATGAATTCTTTGATCGTTGATATGTCTCGAATTTGCTGTGTTCCACCCAATATGAGGCAGACGATCATGCTTGATATACTTAATTGCTTCATTGTCTAACTTTACTAATTACTTATTGCTCGTTAAGCCAGCATTTCGTATACGACGACACAGTTGCACTGAAAGCTTATTTACATTTATATGGAAACTCACTTCGTTATGCAAATGGCAATATAAATTTGAATACAATTGATAAAATCGTAAGTCGATGTACAAGAGTGACGAATCAAAGCCAGTGGCTTTTGGACATGGAGTTAGGAGGGACTTCCGATCCCAGGAGGGGCAAGGTATCCGCAGCTCTTGAGTTTTGTTTGAAGAACGTAAATCCAGGATCATGGAAACTACTACGTCCATTTTCGCGGCTGATTTTCTCTCAGGAGGACACACATCGGTACTAAGTGCGTTCGTCCGTAAATTGGTCGTAGTCCTAGAGCTGGCCTTGTTTGTGAACTTTGATACCTGCATCGATGGCAGATTTGCGCCGCTAGAGGGACCTCTTATTTATAGTATCCTTCCTTAGGGGATTTCCGTGGCAATAGTTCGCCAGCTCGAAAGTGGCTCGAAACTTTGAATTCATGCTTGTACGATTCGGGAATCCAATCTAGAATACTCAGCCATTTCGCTGATTTGTAATATCGTGAAGTGTACCTCAATAAATATCAAGAACGAGTGGTACAATGATGAACGATGTATGAATTTCGAATCTTCGAGTTTGAAAATTCGATACTGAGATACTTGACTTTTTTCTGCACAGCAAGACGACAACAAAAACATTCATCCGTGCTAACTACATCGTACTCTCCGGGTTAATTTTTATACGAAGCTGAGATGAACGGCATTTCAACCTCAAGCTCAGCGTTTATTGAAAACTTCGCTGAGATAATGCTGTGGTAACTAACGGAGAGTTCAAATGTCAGGGAGAATACATGTATATATTTAGGTACAAGGAGTTTAAAATAGGAAGTAAAGGTAAATTGGAAAGAACGAAATGGAAAACGAGGCGCGGGTCACAGCTGGGAAATAGGGTTTGATGGGATGGTTATCCATCTAGCGGGTTAGTCAGAGGAGCTGTTGTAACAGGATTGTGCAAAAGCTTGCAGTTTCAGCATTGGTCTGCTTTCTGGACACTAGGACGAAGCTTCTGCGAGCGTGTATGTGTTTGAAAACAGACCAGGTGGATGTATATGTATATGTGTATGAACTTTAGGTTTGCCGGAGAAGGGGCAAAGGAAGAGGCTGTGGCAGATAGTGGAGTGAATATAGGAAACGCGGGATGAGAAGAGGACACGACAGAGAGGTGGAGTGAAACTCTCCGGTTTTCCCCGTACTCCAGAGGAAGCGAATGCTTCAAATTGAGGAAATGTCTCACAGAGGAAATGACTTTTGCCGTAATTTCGTGGAAAACCTACGAAGCGTTCGAATGTCGTTAGGAAAGTCGTACTCGTTTATTTTCCACCATTTCCCCACCCTTTGTGACCACGATTTTTCTGTCTTTCCTTCTCGCCTTCTCTCCCTCTCTCTTTCTTTCTGTTTGTCGTATACAGTACGATTTTCCCTCGACGATGTGGCGACGTCTCTACAGTATCTTTCGGTATGGATTGCTCACTTTTCTGTTTTTTTTTTCTTTGGAGCCTCCCTCCACCACGAGCCTTTCGCGTCCTCTGCTTATTCCACTACCTCCGCTGTCATGATTTCATCAACCTCGACTATAAACATCGTTAAATTATAATCGTTGTTGATAGAAACTTATCAGATGCCGGGGAGATGTTTAACGGACTGATATTTTTTTTTTCCTTCAATCTGACAAGCAGTTTCGAGCGATGGAAATAAAAATAGTTCTGGTTTTCAATCCAATCCAATTATCTGAATATTAGAGAAGAGCTTCCCATGACTTGCTGGTATTCAATTTTTACAATCTCTCCTTATGACAATCCTGTAGCTTGAAGGGAAATTTTTCGAAAATATAATAAAAACGGTACGTGGTTTTATCAGCTAGGCTCAAGAAGAAATATATTGCTGCAGGTTTCCTCAGGCGTTTCTCCGTGCAACATCCAACGAACGTACCGAGTAAGAAAGAGCGAGCGAGAAAATGATGGAGACTTTTGCACTGTACGAGCCTCAGGTCTTTTGGTCGTTAGTCACGATGTCATAAGAAAACCAGAGAACCACTGAAATATGCAACCCTCGAGGGTGTTCGTCGTCTACGACGACGAAGTCGGCGAGGAGAGAAACTGCGTGGCGGGTTATAACCTGCTTCCAGGTACAAAGGAACCATGGATCCACGAAAGTACCGAGCAGGAAAACCAACGGGAAGAAGTATCGCGACACCACCCAAAAAGCACGAGACGAAACTTAATGACAGAAATATTGCTCGCATGGCAAATGCCCTTTTAATTTCTCACGCAAATTTCATTTTGAGCCAACCTCTCAACCCCCGACAAAGTTACCAAAACATGTTTTTGAAATGCGAATTTCGTGTTCCTTCAGAACGACTCTGCATTTCAGCGATAAACTTTTGTAATAAAATATCGAGTCGCAAGAGTTTAGTCGCTCTACCTTGCGAGACACTTCCAAAATTTATTCCACAAAAAATGGTTTTCTTTCAAATTTAACATTCAAATTCACCGAATAAATTTTTAATTCAAAATAAAGCCAAAAATAACTCTCGGCTTGAAGTTCCACAAAGAGTGACATTAATGGTCTATGTCGTTTATAGTGTCCAAATTTGTCGGTCCACTACGTTCTCTCTCGGCGCAGATAATGTAGCGATAAAAAGTTATAAATAACGTGGTTGGTCCACCGCACGTTAAACGCTGGTCCTACAACATTGCGTATTACACTGAAATAATAAACCTGCGTAAATCACGAAAGAGTGCTGAGCCGAGGTGGAATTTTTGTCATTTATTTCTCCCTCGATCCATTCACGGTTGAATAATTAATGAATTGATGCTCGAAACACACACAGTAGTTGTGCTTGAAAAAATAAGCTACATTAAAAGTGAGATACAGTGAGGAATGCGCTATTCCGAATGTGATTAATTATCCGAGTAATCTGGAAAGACTCGACGGCACATCGGACATTATTTTCGAATACTTTAGAAAAAATATTGAATCGGAAATTCCAGAGAGAAGAATGTAGAAAAAAATTTGCCTATTAGGGAAACGAACTGACTGAGTATTTCACGGTGTATTCTGGTTTTGTCACAAGCAAGAACGAGTAATAATGAAGAATAATGGTATCGTCCTATTCTCGCTATACTCTACTTAGCGTCTCCCATGCTCCGTCCGTTTCTGGCAGTAATAAAGACAATTTTGCGATGCAAATTTTTTCGTATATTTTTCCTATAATGGGTATTTCCTTTTTTCTTCAGGAATAGTCATGGCGGACATATACGTCAATGTTGCTCGATTATTCTGAACGCGCGCTCTCCCATTCGACCCATCCGGAGAGTTTTCGCGTGTATCAAGAAAAATAAAAGATTCAGAAGAGTACATGCTGTGTTTCGACTCGTTAACGTCTTCATTATTAGGGCTCTGGTACACATAACTTTTTTTTATATTACAAGCACGGAACGTCGAGGCGAAACAAAAAGGAATGAAGTTCGATGAAACTGGAGATTCGAGAGATTTTTTTTCCGAAACATCCCGATACCCCAGTGATTTGATTTCTCTGTATCCTCCTACGATACAGACAATGAAACAATAACGCTTTTTCGCTCTTAGGGACCGTGATCATCGACGTAGAAAAAATACGATAAGCGAAATGTATCGAGAGCTTCGATATCCTTGGGAAAATTCGGAGCACAGACTGTAAATGAATATAACGGGAAAGTTGAGTCAACGTTTCATGCATGTGAAAGAATATTCGGGAGAAGATAAAGGAAGATGCGATAAAGAGGGAGAGAAAATATATGGATCGATCAGCAACAGTAAAGGGTGTTGTGATGCTTGTGTTCCTACAATCTCCAGGTCTCATCTTCGATGAAAGTGATTGAGTATTTCCATATTTGACAAGGCAAAAAGACTGTTCGACGCGAAGGAAGTTTTTCCAACGGAAAACTTCGTCCGAAGGGATTTTGATCGCGCGTCAACGGAAGGATCAGGAGTAAAAACTACAAAAGTGAATGGACCGGCTCATTAGTTATCATACCTGTTCCAACAATAACGCTCGAAGATTGTCCGGTTATCGTATTTACATTCAAGAGAAAAGGAAATATCAGATAATTCCTATTTCGCAATCGTTACTCAGTATTTGGAGAGAGAAAACGAAATCGTCTCTTTGATCTGACAGCAAGGACCGGCAATTGTGTTTAGTCAGCAAGAAAGAAGCAGCATCTTATCAGTTTATTAAGGGGGCAGATTGGCCATAGAAAATGCTAAAATAACTGCGTGAATTCATAAATGCTAAGTTCCGCGAAGGGTGTTGAGCTCAAAAACGGATAGTATCCAAGATTTCAAGATGGCAAGAACAACGAAGAGGCGAAGGAGTTCACGACCTTTTGGGACACTGTATCCACGTCGTCAAGAACGAGCGGGCATATATTTATATAGTAGACTGAGAAGAGGTTTTTTCACGCTTTGCCAGCCCAAGAATTAAGACGGTGAAAAAGCAACGTTGGGAGTATAGAGAAGAGGCAAAGAGAAAGGAACGATAAAACGAGAGTGAATGCACCTCTGGCATGCCCGTAGAATGAATGGAGCTCGTTAGCGCTCTCATTATCATGCAAAGTGGACATGAAAACTGTCCCGTTCGGAGGGTAACTCTATACATCTACTCTTCAGTCCGAAGAATCTTGTGTAAGGATACTCCCGATTTCGTTTAAGGTTCTTGTATCAACGGGTTTCCTCCCTGACCACCAAAGGGCTGATACATTACAAATTCTTCAATTATTCCTTTTAATACATATCTATACCCATAAGTGCAATGAAAAGTTCTTTGTAAGTGAAATTGGACGGATTTTTGTTTTAAATATTCCTGAGCAATGTGTGTTTCTTTTATTAGTCTACTAAATTCAGTAAAGAAATCGTACATTCGTGGAGCTTTCTTCGCCGAAATACGTCAAAACGCAGCTTTATAATAGCAGGTCGACGTGAGCTACCCTTGCGATTTCCGATGTGGAAAGTATCGAGCACAATCCCATTCACTTCTTGTGAGAAGCGACGTTACGAAGCAAGAGGATACACAGAAAAAGAGAGGAATATTTTCACAAGGTTTTATCAAGGTCCTGCATCAGAAAATACAGTTTTCATCTTCTACACGTTGGAATATACGATGAAAACGTCAACAAGGTTCCCATGTCACTAGAGGGAGGGGAACACGTCAGGAGGATGGATGTTAAGTTTTTTGAAGCTTAACAGCCAGCGATAGAAACGCTTGGAAGGGATGTTATAAAGCTCGAATGTATATTGGGGGTATAATTCGCGTTGACATCAATGGTCCAATTCGTCGCTTTCTTGCTATGTCATGGGTCGAAAAACTTTCCTGTGATATTTTCCATTCGGTTGATGTTTGGAAAAACGTTTTTTTTCTCTACGCTTCTTTTCATTTCAGTTTTTTTTATCAAAGCCTGCGGAATCTTGACGTTAAAAGTTGAGCTGAATGTACGAGGCGAAAATGTCGGAAGGGTGTGTTCTCACTCTATAGGTTTACGCTTGAATTTATATGCAAGTCACTCGGTTTTATGAAACTTGTCAGAGTCGAAAATGCGGAAAGCAGTCACATGATATTCTTCATCAAGCATTACATATATATGTTTCCATATATTTATATCGACGGAGCATAACTATCTTTATATTTACCTTCCGGCAAATTCCTCTTTCCATTTCATCAAACCAATAACGTATCCTCGCACCCCTTCACCTTTTCATCAGGATATAACTTGCCTATCAATATATTTCGATCCGTGCAGTGGCGTAAATTTGTAAAGAGATGTTTGTATTTAATTACGGACTTTTGAAAGCGAATGATGAATAAAACCCTCAAAGTTATTACGAAATGAAACAGCCATTCTCTTAAGATTTTTCGAGTTTTTTAAAACCTCTGGAATTCGTGAAAATACGTATTTGCACATATTTGTAGAAAAATGCATTTAGGCCGACGTATTTCTCATTCTCTGTATCCGGACCTTATTTTTCTCCACGAGATCGGAACAAAACGGAGAGCTGCGATGCATCGTCTTTCTTCAGTGGCTCAGTCTCTTCTATTTGAAATACGAGACACTTATAGAATGGTACAAAGGTTCTCGACACGCTAGCTTCCCTTTTCAACCGGATACTCTAGTGATATGCAACTATTTGCGTCCTCGTTGGATTGGTTTCTTCGATTTTTGCGAAATCATTAAATTAATTTTAACGAACGACGTTACATAATTATAGGTTATGAACATTCCAGATGAAAAGCTTGGTTGTGTACCTTAGCTACAAACGTGCAATGTCGACCCCATGGTCGTTCTGTTTGAATTTTCCTAAGGGAATCCATCGTTGCTTATTAATTTATAAAAATCTGCTGAGTCTCTGAATATTCCGGATGTCTTATAACTTTGGGTAGGAGAGATGAGGATGAGGCGTAATTCAAACTTCGTCGAAACTATGACCGGGATGAGTAGATGATTTTCATAAATAGACTAGCGGTTGCGAAAGTCGTGGTGCGATGGTGGATCCGTAATCAGAACACGCTTTATGGTCTTGCGCACACTTTTTTACTTCGAAAGCGCAATCCATTCATTCCTTAGAGGAAAAATGGGAAACGAGGATAATAATAAAAACGAATATTCTTTTTATTTTCATTAAAATAGAAAGAAGCCGCGCTACTGCCATCGCGCGAAATGAGGAAAATACTGCCGAAGCGTAAATGGGAAAAAAATAGGCGGAGTGCGAGATATAAAGAGCGAATGAGTGAGATACTGTAAGAGAAAAAGGGAGAGCAACTTTCGTTAGTGAGGAACGGAACGAGAGTGGGAAACTCGGAGATAAAACGAGAGACGAAATTATAGATGACATAAGAGAACCAGCGATAGAGGAGAAAGAGAAAAACAGTGGTGTTGAGCACCCAGATTCACATGGGCGGCCCGGGGAGAGAGAGAGAGGGAGTGGGAGAGAGAATGAAGTGAGAAACGTAGAATGATTAAACCAAAGTATAGCAATGAGGGTGTGCAAGGAATAAGGAGTGAAAAAGGGAGAATTTCGAGGAAGGCATACATCGGAGTATAGGACTGGTGGACGAAGCTTTATTATTGTTATTTACAGTTTTGTAGCGTCATAACCAGACGAGCGGAGATGCTGCAACGGTGGAAAGAAAAAAAGGAGAGGAAATTTTTTATATTTACTGCATGGAACAGAGATATATTATGAGCGAAAACGGAAATGTAAGAGAGAAGGAAACGACGAAAAGCGTCAGTTTCTCTATCGCATTTGTATGTGCCGTGTATAACCTCAATTCCTTTTTACTCAACAATTAATACGTGGCGCAATTAAAGTTCACTGTAAAGAAAAAAAAAAAAAAATAACCACAGCAGGAAAGATGAGTGAATGGAAGAGGAAGAGACTGCTGAAGCTTTCTGGACCACTAACTGAAAATTTCTCTGCGAAATGCGTGCACGAAACCGCACATTCACCCTTTTTCACCGTGTACAACGTCAAGTCAATCATATTTTTTACAAAAATGAAATAAATAGCGAAAACAATCCCGTAGGACGTGAAGATACTCCCGAGACTTATTTAATTTGTTGGTATTGGATAATATGATGCATTCAATTTTTGTTGAATCTCATCAAAAATTCGATATCGTTGATGTTTGCGTATTTCATATAGCGGAAGGTGGATTTGAGAATTTCGAAAAGAATATATGTTAGTAGGTCGAGCTTGACAGAATCACAAGCACGAATAAACTGCTTGGACAAACATCGGATGCTCGTACGTCCGGGAACGTAGGTTGTCATGACTTGGACCTCGAATCAGCTCGGTACAAACATACACAACTCTCATTCCTGTATAGGGTAGAGAATGAAAGCTTCGGCACACTTGCGTTGGCTTTAACTTCTATGCCGTGGATTCATTCTTCGAGGAAAAGAGAGCGACCCATTCAATGTATATCACTGTCTTATCCATGTGTATATATCGGGGAAGAGAATCCTGGAGTGTCAATTTATACGAACCCGTCCTATCGTATCGAGACCGTCAATTTCTCTCTACAATTGCTTCGCCTGCCCAAGCTCGTACGATCTCACTGAATGTTGAGATAGAAGATCCTCCTACGAGCTATGAAAACCTGGATTTGGAAAGCGACCTCGTTAGGTCGTTGTGTTTACGAGGCACGATCCCGGTATACACTCCCACTCAATAGCAAATGTATTCCGATCCTCTCAAGCAACGTACAGCATCCACTTACCATAGAGATCATCTCCGCTTTGCTAATCCTCGAGCTTCGTAATTTCAGTGCATACGGTTAATGGGGAAGCGACTATTTTTTTTTCCAAAAATTATTTTCCGGCTTATTATTAGATTAAGGAAAAAAATCTCGTGGTTTTTGAAGAGCGTCAAGTTCTAGAGTCACGTCAGTTAATGCGATATTCACGAGGAGCATGAGTCTTAATATGTAAAGCAGAAAAGTTTTGGAACGATTTAATAGCAGAAAACGGTAAACGGTTTTGTATCCATTTTTAGCCTCGTCAGGCCTAATGAACGCCGCCAACTCTGTAGGACCCTCAAAGAAATCTTTTGAATATTATGAGAACAGAGAGCCAAGATGTGTGTTCAGACTGAAATGTTGGGCTGGGGTAACGGAGTGTGAACGGGGAAAGGGAAAAAGTATTCGTGCGATACGAGCTTGCGGTCGAGGACGAAGAAAAGATCGAAATTAGAGCACGGGGGTTGGAATTCATGAGAATAGAAAAGAGGAATGGGTGGGAATTTCAAGAAAGTGGAAGTCGGGAAACACCTTTACAGTTCGCCGTTTTCTCATTCATAAAAGCAGTTGAGAAGGAAACGAGAGTGAGGGATGAAACGAAAGAGGAAAAGACAGATAGAGAGAAGAAGAAAAAGGGATGATGTCCCTCCCCTCACTTTAGACTTACTCTTCGCTCTCACCAATGAGTTTCTGCAATTTAAATCCCAGTCCCAAACAAGTCAACGAAGGAGAAGAATGCGCTTCTGTATTTATCCTTGTACATAAATTGAGAATCCACTCGAGCCAGGTACAACGTTTCCGCTCGTTCCTCAAACTTATTTACAGCGTTTATATCCATCAAGAATCTTGCTCTTCGATTCACCGAAAATCTATGAAAATTCATAGATTTTCATCGTCTATGAAAATTCATAGATTTTCAGCCAGAAAATAACAAGACCGATGAATCGAATGAAAAGGCAATTTTTTCGAGTCTAGAAATCTTATGTGGACAGATGTGAGTTCAAAATGCTGAACCAAATCTCCATATCTCTTCGTGTAGTTGAAATACATAGGACTAGGGACAGCGATGGCTCATAGTTCTACACCACAGAATTACCTGAGGCTGTTACATACATGCGGGTAGATAATAAACATAACATGTAAGTACCGAGTCTGGTTAGAATTGCCTTGGATAATGACGAAAGTTCTCGTTGTTGAAACTGAGAATTGTGGCAATGCGTTCTGTATATCCAAATGTTTACCCATTATGCTATATATATACCTATATACATATAGATAAGAAGTGCATCGCCATTTGAGGTGTGATAGTCGAGATGTACGACGAGAGTATTTCAGGGTCATTGGGTTCCTCTTGCTTCTCGAATCATCGAGACGACGGTTTGACCCTGCTAACTAAGTTGTACTCAACTCAGTTATAATGACTTAAGAGTGGCGACAGTGGCGCCGCATCAAAGCTCCAAGTCCCCTTAAGGCTCAGCCTCGAATGCCTTATGTTCGTGGGGTGTTGGACTGAGCACAAGAGGGTCACTTGTAGGGCCCTTGGGCCAAGACCCGAGCTGGATCTCAGGTGTCAATGCCGTGTGTCTTGAACTCCCCCTCCACTGAGATTCATCGTGCTGAAAGCTCAAAGGAATACGCACAATCGGCCCTTCACATGTTTCCACAAAGGCAACGAATAGCCTATCGTGAGGGCAACATTACAATTTGCGTCAAAATGAGGAGACCCGGCTAGTCATTTTTCTATTCGTTTCCATGCAATCATTATCATTGCACCAAATCTGAGAAATCTTTCTTTTAATTAATCGAAAAACTGATAACCTCGAAAAATTACATTACTTGTTCAGCCTCTCCTTCGAAATAAATATATTCTTTGGGCCGGTTCATCATCAACTGAATTGAATGGCTTTCTGTCAACATTTCAACGAAAGTATTTGCTTTGTATAAATTTCATATGATATTCATTAATACAATATCCTGTAACCGCGTATGATTTAATGTCTTTTCCTCATAAAATTCATTTGCAGCTGCGCTCAATTAATTTCGTTGCGCTCAGAGTATTATCGGCTTTGGAGCTCGAGGACAGTCGCACCGATGATTTTCCGATAATTACGTATAGGTGCATTTCAGAGCAAAAGAGAGAGCAAGGGATTGCGACTGTGATCGAGAAAGAGAGACAGTCATACGAGCGAGAAACTGCTAACGACATAACTGCCGTCTAATTAGAGGAAACCACAATCTGATAACATTGGATCTCCGACCCTTGCTTCGCACAGTACAGCAGCAATGATGCGAATGGTAATATACCATTCTGAATTTTCGGTCTGATTTATATAATATATCAATTTCATATTATGAAATTAATTCATTGTTAATTAAATTCAATCACCGTTTGAATCACTCCTCCCGGCCTATAATTACACTTATTAAAATTGTGATTTTATATAAAAATGAAGTACAATTCAGTCCGATAAGAGCAGTACGACGAGAAAATAAATAAATAAAATTAATTTAATAGTGAGAATAAAAGTTGATAAATAATAAGATCATGTACAATAAAGTTTCTACAAAAACCATTTGAAATCGGCTCGAAATCTCTTGAGATTTATTTTTTCAAAATTGCAGAAGATCCTATTTATATTCACAACGACGAGGTAACTGACTTTTGTGCGAATGTTGAAGAAAAGAGAGTTGTTCATTCAGCTACGCGTGTATAGTTGAACCCTGAAATAATATACACGTATATTTTCATACATGGGATGTAAGCGGTGGAAACGTTGAAGACGGATAGTCGGAGGTTGTCGTGATTCTCCGGGGGTTCCCTCATGCACACGATATATAAATCTGGGCGTTGTGTCGGGAACGAGTCGAGAAGCTGTATTCCGCTGATATAAAATCATCCGACAAAGACAGATTGTGTATTCACCGCACGAGTGGATGGCTTCGCCATGACCGCGCGTCTAACGGCGTACTTCTCGGCTTTCCACAGCCCATTCGATGTTTCCCTCCTCACACATACTTTATATTCGTCAGTGTCTCCATTCAGATAGAAATTCTTCGATTTATCCACGATTAGGATTTCTGATAAGATTATCCGCCGAGGTCTGAACGTGGTTAAAAGTAAATGTTTCGCTGCCTGTTCGCACTCGATAAATATCGAGAAATTAGCCTAAAATTCAAGAAGATGGATATCAATAAATACTCCCTTAGAATCATCGGGCACTCGTTTTTCATTCGACTTATATCTCCTTCGGGTGTAAATAAATCTGTGAAGAAATCGCATCGAACCCATGCGAGCAAAGCTTTCACATTTGCTCCCGTGCCACGCCCATAATACATCGTTTGAAAAAGTAATATCAATTGGCGAAACAAGAAAAAAAAATATAGGCAGCGAAGTGCTTTCGGAAACATAAAGCTTCATCAATGATAATCCATCGCGTGTTATACGTTCACGTGTCACATCAGTTCATTTTCGTTAATTACAAAACAAGCGTTTTTTCAATTAATGTTATTTCGATATTTTAATTATTAACATTGAGGTTGACGATTTGAAGAAATTAGAATGAAATTTGGAGCTGCCCGTTTATCTGTCAAAGTGGAACGAAGTGCTCAAGCTCAAAAGTCTATAATCTGCAAAGACGTCATTAACGAGGAGCCAATTACCGTACACTGGTTGGGAGCTGAAGCAGTTCTTATACCCATTTGTACAAGTTTTAGCCGCGTGAAAGATTGCTCGTGGTTGAGATTTCGACTGGTGAGCTTTCTCACCGTGTGTTTCGTCGTTGAATTCGCGCGACTCGTCGCGTCTGTTCTAAAAGCCAGTCAATTGTCCCTCATCAACGGTGAGGAAAATTCTCTGGCGGTAAGGATTTACTCTCTTCTTCTTGACAATCTTAGCGCCGAACAAGCAGAAGATAGATAGAGGCAGGAAGAGAGGGAGAGATGAAGAAGGTGGAAAACGTTGTCAAGAGCGGATTCTCCCAGGCCGAGACCGCGGGAGGAACGTCCCCTTTTCATTGTGTATCTCGACTCGGCATTGATTCTCTGCCCTGGCGTAAATTCTGCTCTTAGCCAAAGCTCTAAGCAATAGAGCTTATTTTCGATCTCTAGCCCCGTCATCGCAGCCTCCGCTCCCCCCGACCGCGTTATACGTGACGTCTCATGGAAACTTCTCTCATTTTCGAGATTATTTCCTCCGCGTCTACCAACGAAAACTTGTCCCTGACACGAGAGACATGTACAAAAGTGAAAAATCTTTCCTTGTCTCTCGTCAACTTGCTCAGATGATCCCGTTACTCGTTTCGTGTACCACAACAGGCCAAGCTCCCCAATACTCAAATTTTGCGCTCTTAACAAAAGTGCATGCATATTATCTACGTTTGCGCTAGCCTCTGTTGTAACAACGTCAGTTATTCGTCTCCCATGAGAATAAACAACCCTATCGACCAAACCACTCTGTGTCTTCCACCTGGATATATACATATACAAAAGTACATCGTTACCGTTGAAAGATAACACCGTAAAAGTTATGTGTTATTAAAATATAAGGTTGGATGTAAAAAGACGTGAGCTGCGGAGAAACAGGCGCGCGTGAATCTTCTCGTTTGCATACACATTATGCCCTGCTTTATATTCATTCGTCTACAGTAGATAGAGGTTTACAGCATGTCGACTTTCTCTTAGCCGTGTGAAACCATTTTATTTATCTCGTATTTGATACCGTGACATTATTTGCGACTCAGTATTTCAGATGTGTGCTCTAACCGGAGGACAAAGTCGTGCCGAACGGGCGTACATATTACAGCAGATAATGTCACAAACAAATTTCCATAATGTGATGAAAAAAATTCCATGCAATGTGATTATCACGAAGGGAATGTAACTAATTGGAAAGAAACCGTATAAATATATGTAACTCCTCCTTTTGTGACCTTCATTTTGGATATGGACTCTCGGAACTTTTCTCACAAATAGAGGAAGGATGAAATTGGTTAAGCCCCAATCCCGACACATTGTCGCGTAAAATCTTCCACAAAGTTCCGGGATTCTGCGAGCTTTGATCTCATCCTGCCGAATCACGCGGAAATAAAATGTGTCGTTCAAGGACTGGGAAAAAGGATAAAAAGGTCAAAATAGACGACGCGACTTCGGGAGAAAGAGGGAGAGAGAGAGAGAGAGTGGGAAAGAGTAGTGGGGGGAGGGAGGTCTTAGAAAAAGAGATATACGACGCCAAAAGTGCTCTGCTGTTCGTGCATTTTTACCCACCTAAGTATATCCATGTCTTTTCTCCGCAACTTTTTTTTCAAGACTTTATTTTTTCAGCTCGACAGCTTTAGCGACAACGTCGAGAGCAGACGACATCCGGAAAAGTTGCAGTCTTGATCGGGCTTCGTCCGTATGTGTGCGTGTGTGTGTGAGTTTATTGGTGGAAGTCAGTAACGCCAAAAGGGCGACGCAGCAGACATGGAGCGAGCATCAATTTCCCAACTGGATATCACATCGAAAGGAGGAAAGGGATGTGGGGAAAAAAGAGAAAAACCGAAGTTTCGATGACCCTACGAGGAGCGAAAGGCTTAGAAACTAACCGCAAAACTGGCAAACCTGCCTAAGCATGTGTGTATGTGTGTGTGCCTTCTGCTTGCGCCACCGATGGTGCGAAAGCTGGGGCGAACTCTCTCGGCACAACGCTCCAAGGTTTTGTAGAACTTGACCAGAGAATATCATCCCCAGAGGCCTCTGAGGCAAACACGTGCACACCGATGCACTCACCGAAATACTTTCTTTGTAAAAATTTCGTTTTTTGTTGTTGTCTATGTAGCAGGCCCTCGTTTGAACATGCTGGAAGTTATACAAGAGTGTCGAGACTCGGCGGCACCAACAAAGCACAAGAATAAGTATAAAAGATACAAGGGTGACTTGCTGGCTCGACCGAAATATCCCCCATAATGCGATGCAACTTATAAACTGCATGCGGCTCGGGGAAGCTTTTCTTTCGTTGGTAAAAGTTGGACGAAATGTGGATGCACAGCGGACGAAATTGTGCCCGACAATCTTTGCCAAGAAGTAGACTCTTTCATATCGTCTTTTTACTTTTTCACCATTTTTTTTCTCTCCGACTCTCCTACGTTTTTATCCGTCTTTAACGAATAATATTTCCGAAGGGAAAAGTCGATGGCGAGAGAGATGAAAAATTGCGGCAGGCGGGAAGAAAGTATTTCTAGGAGCGACGGATGCATTCAAGCAAAACGGGTATTCATTCATCGATGTTACCACGAGGCTGAAAGAGGGGAAAAGAGAAAAATAATCTTTCAGGCAGAAATTCCTCGATAATGGAACGTTCGGGGGGAAAGGATTGATTGTGGTGCAAAAGTTTAAACGCGCCAGGAGACGCCAAGATTTCGTGCGACGAAGGACTCTCAGATCACGAGACCGCGCGGATGATTGAATAAAACCACCGAGCTTCAATGTTGTATTCGCGAAGTTGAAACCATTCTGATGCACTACCGTTTTGCATTCACGCGCAAGAGCCAAGGGAAACTGTCGGATATCTCGCCGATATATACAAACGACTATATTTTTATCGAGTTTCGCTTGGAGATTCAGCAATGACCTCGCCCGGATTTCTTGACTTATGAGCAATTCACCAAAATCACAAAACGACCACAACCCAGCCTCGCAGTCGGTACTACCAATCTAATTAAAAAACCAATTCGAATACGCCGAAAGCACAATGTTCGATAGTACAAGAGGTTCCGAAAGGTAAGCTGTACAGATTGTTGAGCAACTATCATTCGATGAAGCGAGCGAGAGAGGGAAAAAGAGAGAAAAACGTCGTTTGAAGAGGGTGAAAATTGAAATTAAATTAGTCTGAAGACGTTCTTTGGAGCTAAACGAGAAGGACACGACAGGAAGGTCGATGTTAAATACGACGGGATAAGAAACTAAAGAAAAAAAGAAAGAAAATTAATTGCAGCTCGGTTCAGAATACAAGGACGAAAGAAGAGAGACCCCACTCATTCTTAATAGTTCTTTTTAATCGGAAGGGTATCTGGCTCGCCATTCTACATTGGTGGATAAATGGTATGTTGAAAAAAAAAAGTTCTTAGACACTTTTCAGCAAACTTTACGACGCAAAAATAATCTATAACATCATCAAATTCGTTCCATTTACATTTTGATAGTCAATTTTTTCCCCGAGTGGGGAATATAAATTCTGTCATTTAAAAAGGAGTATAGAAATACTCATGGCCTTCTTAATAAATTTTATAGGAATCACACTTGCAAAGATTGAATAAATTGCATTATGAAGTTGCATAAAGTTTCGTAGGACCGAAAGCGTTTTTTTTTTCTTTTAATGCAGGCTCATTTTTAAATGCTATCGTCGTGTAAAAATTTTTACATGTCCTTTGTAACGCTCAGCACAAGTGGCGCGAGCACATTTCTTTCGAAAAAAAAGTACCAAAACTAAGGGGTGAGTATGTGTGCGTGAGTGAGAGGGAGTGAGAGATAGAATCGTTGAGAGTGGCATAGCCAGCGAGTGATGTTGGAAAAAGGGGCATGTGAACGAACAAAGGGCAGAGAAAAAGGTACAAGGCTCGGAGGATCCGTTGGATGGATGGCAAAAAGTTGTGGGAAGAGCGAAAGTATAGCGCGAGGGGTTGGGAATTTTAAAGAGACGTCACGACGCTACTACGGCTACCTCGAACTCATCTTCACCGAGGTCTCTATAACTGTCTTCTTTGTTCTTTTTTCATCTTCATCCCAGTGGTTGCTGCCTCTCAACGTTCACCCGCTCACCTCTGTTACTTGCTAAAGTTTTTGCTCTTTCACCTCTTCCGGTATTATTTTAATACATATATTTATATAGATATAAATATAAAGTGCAAACAGGAAAAAGTTATCCTTCCGTCGTAACTTTGCATGTTGGAGAACAATTCCTACAGGATTTCCTGAGTTATTCTTTCGTCAAATACTGGGTCGATGCCTGTGGATGTCTGTTCTCTTAGCAGCAGAACAGTTCCTGAGACGTCACAGCTGCTCTGGTTTCATATTATATGAAATTTGATATTCCTGCATAGAATGATCGACCGCGATGGAATAGTGAACTGATGAAATACAATTATTTTCTCGAGGATTTTTGAGTACATCGAATATATATATTTTAATATAAACATTTCTAGGGACTGAGCGCCGAGATTAAGTCGCTAAAACAAAAGGATATTCTATTTAGCCTCCGCGAGGGAAGTGAATGGTCAATGTTGTCATGAATCGTTTCTCAAGATCCCACAAACTTCAACCCCAAGTGACTATTCTCTGAAATCCATCGTAAACGTAGATCTCGAGTGGCTGATACTTGTACAAGGCGAACTTTGCCTCACCCAGCTCGAGTTTAACTTCTAACAACGTATACAGGAAAAGGTGAGGTTTAACGATCTATGCACATACTTTATTAGTTTAGAGTTTCATGTGCAGATAGCTCCCCAGCCATAAATTTTCTTCCAAAAGCTTAGATTGACTCTACAAGTGCGCAACTACGTCGTTCGGGAAATCACTTGGCGTAATTTATAATTTTCTAAAGAGAACACGAGGTGCAGGATTGTCTCGAATTCACTTGACGAGCCGCTGCTATTTTTTTTAGTATCAATAATGTTTAGAGTCTATTTATCACGTCTGCCGTCGGACAATGCATTCAGATTTCTTTCTACAAAAAAGCGAAGCAACGGAAATTGTAAGATTATTTTTGAACAGCACGTTTTTTTGAGATTTTTTTTTTTTTCGTTTCTCCGATTGATGACACGAATGACCGATTGATATTTGTTGTTGCTCCTAAGAATCCTACCTTGTGCTTTGTACGATGACGATGATGTTGATTCGATCTTGGATGCTCGATGCTGACGGTGGCAACGACGTGCTCGACCGAGGTGGTAGGTCCGGGATTTGAATTCATTTTAGATGATGACCTCGAATGATGTTGGGCCCGTGGCGGTGGTGGTGGCAATGTATCGAGACACTGCGATCGATCGGGTGTCCTTGGTTCGGGTGGCTTTTCCATCTCATGGCATCGACATATTCCACTGCCACCTGGTCCATGCGTCCCATTGCCACTCGAACCACCGCCACCGCGCAAACCTGCGCTCAGGGCCGCCGCAGTCAGCTTGCTCGCATAATAATACATCGCGCACATTTATCCGGCGAGAGCTTAACACCACGACCCGAACGCCACCTCAATCTGGTCATCACTGACGTCGATGACGATTTGTTTTTATCCAATTACAAAATTTACACTTTCAACAACTTAACAACAAGTTTTTATGCTTTGGTGTCACCTTCGAAACTTCACCTTCACTGAATCAACGGCAAACCGGAAGAGCCAACTGTTTTTTTTCGAGATTAAAATCCCGTTTACCAATTTTCGTGATTTCGCGACATTCAGCTGGGCCGGGATCGTAGAAAAATATGCTGCAGAAAAATATTACACGATCGTCACATATTTGTGATTCGCCTTTTATTATCGTAACTGGAGACACGCGTAGGTATCACTTTTTTAAAAATTAAACTCTTTTACCTCTAAAAATGGTTGGCTAAAAAAAGACTTTCCGTCGGATTTAGTGAATCATGGGCAGAGATTCAAATTTACTTAATTTTTCGGACTTTAGTCATTTAAAATTTCGAATGAATTCAAAATATTAATTCGCCGTAATGTCCAAACGAATCCATCTCTTCAGCGCCATAAAGCCAGCAGGGCAAATTGGGCGAGCAAAAAGAGTGAAAAATAGCGTTAAATGCGTCCGTATGATAGGGTAAAGGTATGGAGCGGAAGGTACAGGGAGGGGGGTGTGGGGAGGGTGAGTCCAGTGCAGTCCGGTATTTGGATCGATTCTTTCTCGGACAGAAGGCCGTTGTTTATGACGACGGGAAGGCCGCGGTAGTCTGCCCGAGCACCAGATCCCACTGTTAAAATTCGCGTAAATCTTGCCGTACTGTCTATAAAAGTCGAACGGATTGTGAGGTCGAGAACTCGGCCGGTTTCCTCGCCGGATAGACGCAACAAAACATTGAAACGATCCTAGAAATTTACCGTGACGGGTACGAACGAGGCAAAACTGGTGAAACTCCGTTCGGAAAATCGTCCAACCCTGTATACCGGATCGACACTTCAAGACGATTCAGCGGGGAAAAAGAGAATGAAATGTGGACAAAAAAATATCGATCGATGTTTAAACATTTGATAAATTTTATATTTGCCTTAGATTTATATTTACAATCATTTTCCACTTTCATATTCTAGAGAAAGAGAGGAAGAGTTTGTAAAGTGTTAAATTATTCGAGCCGTATGTTGACAAGTCTTAAAATCAATGGCACAGAGTAAAGTGCCTCTCCAGGTGAACTGGATTGGAATTTGAGAGATATGCTGCATGAATAGAACACCGTGATGAAGGGGAAGGAGAATGACTGTTCTCAGAATCTCTGCAGTATATAGGCGTAGAGTACGAATACTCCGAAGGTAACAAGATCTTGTCTCTCTTGAAGTATCGAGAGCAGTTACAATTAGTCGGAAGGAAATTCACCGCATGCTGCTTCGCACTCGAAACAAGTGCGTCGACCTTACGACATGTGCAGATATCGAACGGTATAAATTCTATAGTTCGTTAAACGGAATAATACCGTGTGATTCATGCCTCAAAACATCGGGTTGTTAAGTGAGGGACGTTAAACAATGCATCGTTAAAAAAGCTCTCCTGATTGATCAAATTTTGAAGGAGACCCTCCACCGGTATAACAATTAAAACTTGTTATTCGTCGGATTAACATTAAAAGGCTGTAGCGATTGAGCCACATGTGAAATATACGAAAAATGTGAAGTTTAAATTAATCACTCCAGTCCTTGAACAATCTTTTTCAATGGTAAATATTTCTCTAATGGGAATATTTTATTATTTCAGAAGTTCTTGATTATTGCAGTGCACTGATTGACTTAATTCCATATAAAAACACGAATTTTCGACGTTGTTGAAAAGATTCCGTTGAAAATCTAAAAGTATAGAAAATAAAAGTACAGATTTGTTTTTCAGCCATCCTCCGTTTATTTACATTCTAATAAATCGCCCCGGTGTGTTTCCGACTTTAATGGTTATTGCACAATGAACGCACAATGTCGATGTTACAATATGGGTTTTCGCTGTGTACACGATTCGGTATCCTCCGGAAACAAACCACGTAATACGGCAAAATATTCATATATTACAAAATATACATGATTAGCTGTAATACCCTCCGCACAAACGTTCATGCATGTCTGTTTGTGTACGCGAGTTGAAAAAGCCAGAGAGATCGGGAGAGGCTAACCTGATTACGGTATCAATTAATTATATCGATATTGTCACCGCGACTGAATCAGTAATTATTGCCCGTTCGATCGTTTCCAGCAACGGAGTAGGCTCATTGTGCATATATAAACGATGAAATGGGTTTCGTGCTGGAGTTCCAACAATTCCCCGAAAGAGAAATGGGTGCGCGGGGGTAAAGGGCGTTGTTGGAATTTTGGCGAGATTTCCTCCATCATACAAATATGCTTCACAGTAGAGTTTACACTGGCTGCCTCAATTCGGAATACTAATTAGCGCAACACGTTGGAATAACTACTGTTCAATGAAATTGACGTGCGGCGTTGAAAAGGTGACAGGAGTAAAGTAACGAGCGATGTACAACAACTTGTTTTCCGTTTGACAAAATGTCATTGGTATGCTGGAAGCGTAAAAAGACGAGCTTTTGGTAAACTTTACGGAAATTTAATAAGGTGAGACAAACCTTCAGTCTTCGAAGATTCAAGAAAAAAAATCAGTTGCACTTTTCTTTACGAAGTTGCGACGAGAAATTGTGACGAGAATCTTTACGGATAGATTTTTATGATTATGCGAGGGTGCGTAGCGAACCATGAAGATTTGTTGATGCAGCGTGAGCAAGCGGAATCCGATGGAAAAGTTTTAGAAAACCCAGTCATTAATAAGGCCGTGCTATCGATTGCAATGACGTTTAATCACGGAACCGTGGAATTTCCAGGAAAATAAATAGACGGGAAATTCGTTCGCGTCTTCGTTGAATATTTCGTTTTGTTCGGAATAAGCGAATATACCAGGATGAGGATGATTTTTAATTGTGGAAAAATTAACGATCATGCGTTTGGATCGTTCGAAATGGAATTAAAATATTCGCCTGAGATGAAATCTTTCCGCATTTATTTGAATGTGCAGGCTGAAGGTTACTTTAATTTTTTGGTAATTCGTGCAAAACCGAGGAATCACTTCACGTGGAGAAATATGAAAAATTAATTTGAGCGCCATAGTTAAATTTAATTCGTATGAGATTGAAAGTTATATATTTAACCGTTACACGCACCTCCTTTTTACAGTGTCTGCATTTAAGAAAAAATGATATGTTGCTATTGACGATCGCTGAGAATGCGACTCTTTTCAAATTTTATGGGTGATATGTTGGTGTGGGTTTGTGCATGGATCAAATCGAGAATTAATCCGGATAAATGAAACACAGGGAGTTGCTGTGCTGCTCTGCTTGCCCGATATTGCCGCCACGGCTGGCGCATAGCCGTTAAATAATGTGGCGATATAAAAGAGTTGGAAATTAAACGGTCACGAAATCCTCGACCACAACGGATTTCGTCGTATCGCGAATTTGCAAACCACGACTAAAAATTTCGTGCCTATCGCTTCGATTAGCTTAATCAATATCGACTCACGATAGCTCGCTCGATAGTGCTATTTGCGAGTCGTGACACTGAAACTTCATTAGCCATGAATCAACGATAAATTAAATACCCTTTGTTATACGAGCAATGGCAAAAATGTCATCACACACGACGAAAAAAGAGCGAAACGAAATTAAATCGGACGAACCACTGAACTTCAGTGATGAAATTTATTTGGGAATTCTGGTCAATTCATTGCTCAAAAGCAATGCATTTTTTATTGCCATCAAAAATATTTCATAAAGGCGCCGAAGGAATTTCATGAACGATGACTGTTGGCAGCTGCAGGGACCATATGTCGTGGGTAATCGTTGTCTTCGATGCTTTGATTTCCATATTTTCTGAATTCGTTCCACTTATCATTCCGTGATCGATCTTCATTAAGACTTTGTGGAAAATCAAAAAATCGTTATGTATTTTCAACGTGTTCGGAGTCCATTCGTTATCGGCCCAAGAAATTGGATGAAATATTGCTCATGGAATATTAATTCTCATTTAATTCTGTGCATCCATAAATTCGACTGTCTTCTTGTCCGAAGAATCTCAGTTTGGCAATATCCAGACGACAGTATCCACGGGAATGGATAAAAATCAATGTTGAAAAATACAATAAGCTACGAGGCAAAGTCAAAGATTGAAATACTTTAGTGGTTTGGAAGGAAACTTGGTGAATCAGCGAGTAATGAAATCTCGCAAAAGGACCAACGGTTTGGTGAAGTGGTTGGATTACATTTAGGAAATGAGAGGCGAAACTGTACGATTGTACGAAAAAAGTGGTGCAGAGAAGAGAAGGAAAGTGGTAAAGATGAAGAAAAAACGGGGGTTAGAAAAAAAAGTCACGAGACTTCTCGCTTACTCGTGAGAAACCGATTATCGGCTGGAGCGCAAGGAACATTAAAGGAGAAGGGTTTTTGAGGGGCGGCAGCTCGAGGATAAGTCGCGAGAGCCGTTCGAACGAACGAGAGTAAGGAAGTTGAAGAAAGACCGAAAAAAGGGAAAGAAAGACAGAGAGGAACTGCGAAAGCGATAAGACGGGTTTGAGTCTGGTTCACTCAGACTGGCAGCTCGCGAGCTTTCAGATCGTCTACAAAGGGAAGGGTGTCGAGGGCAAACACAGGGGGGTTGTCTCAGTCAATATTGAAGTTTCTTCTCGTGTTCGTTTGGCCCTCGTTCCTCTCCACCATACGATAATCGAGAGCCCCGTTGACATTATCTCCACTTCCCTTCCGGTCATCAACGAAATATCACCCGCCGTGGTTTCGGATAATGCAAGAACAATCCCGTATCGCCTGTCCCGTCATCGCGGTGACCGGACAATTTTCAATATTTTATTCCGGTTATGAAAAACGCCAAGAACACGAATGAAATGTACGAAGTTGCGATATAGGGCCTGAGGCATCCACCCTGACGAAATCATCGCGTGGATGAAGAGAGGCTTCAAAATTTGATTTCCATTTTATGTTACAATGAAAATCATACATTCTGTCATCGTTTATGCTGCAGCGAAACGGTAGATTTTTCCTTTTTTCATCGTGGAATGTTTTCCAATAGCAAACGAAAGGCTCAAACCACACGATTTGATTTTGGGGCCATTTTTATACATCGTAATGGTTTTTTTAGCCAACAACAACTGCAACGATCTTATATAGTAACAATTGCTATAGTCGCAACGTTACACCGAACCCTTATCTTTAGGGACAAAAGGATAAGGAAGAAAAGGCAAAACCGTTGTATTCTACACGAGTTGTGTACTCGCGTTTTTGTATCAACACATCACAACAACGCAGTACGTTACTTCTTGTCCTAAAACATGGAGATATATTCGTATACATATATTTATAAATGAAAGCTCGACGTCAACCAAAACGAGTTAAACGTTCTGCCCATTCCAGCTGTTGGAATTTTTACGAGTAAACTATAAAAATGTTTATCGTCGCGCGTTAGCGCAACGCTCGTTCCCGGAGCGATCACGATGCATTCCGTTCTGAAAATTCAAGGTACTGAAGGTAGTGAAGAACGTGGTGTGCAAACAAATAATCAGGGTAAAAAAACTTGAATACAAATCTGTGTTGCTGGTGAAGAAAAAAAAATGGAGATAATGTTTTATGGAGGCAAAGTGAAGAAAGTTTGACTGCTTTTCTTCTTGCCGGATATAGGAATCAGCAAAGAAAGGAGGAAATGTTGGAAACTTGGAAGGGTCCATTGCGCGTATCGAGCGAATCTAGTCAATCGTTAACTCCGAGCTCGTCCAGAGGAGAATCGGAGTAACGAAGAGTTAGAATTTAGGTCGCGATAAGCGCGAATCGTACATGTAATTTTCTCGTTCGCGAGTGAATCTTATTCAAATGAAACGTCAACATTTCTCGCTAGAAAGAAAGACAGTCAGGATGACCGGAATCCGATAGCGCCTAAAGCGAGTTGAGAAATTTCCATGGGCATTTGATTCGTTGGATCCGCACATGTTCATGGACCTGAGACATACGTGAGGCGGCAAGGGAATTTCTCGAACGTACAATCGGGCGTTACAGATTTCGTGTTGAACCAGAGAAACGGAGTGAGGAAGAGAGCACGAGAGAAAGAAGGTAGCTCCAAACAGCGCGGGTAGTTCACCGTTCGTTTTCCCCAGAGCTGATGTGAGGTTTGCAGAGTGCAGAATACTGGAAATTTGCGCACCGCGCAAATGTATGTTTCCTATGGATATAGCAACGTCCGTATACCTCAACACAAGCTTCTGTATACTTCTTAGTTTTACGGAAACGTGGTGAGCGAGCGTGGTTTTCCGAAAGAGTATAGCATCCGAGAGGTCCTCAGTGTGGAAGATGTGTGTATAACCGTTATATCCAACAAAGAGCGTTACCCTTATGTTAGGGCTTGAGTAAACGGCAAAGACCCCAGACGCGGGATATAACTATAAGTTCTACCAAGGAGATCTGGCAACTCCTATGCTAGGATTTTGCGATCCTATGGCTCTTCGTAATATTCAAAAGCGCGAGCAAGAGGAAAGAGTGTGAGATAGACTCTACTCCACGAGCTCCAATTCTCGCATATCCACCGTAGTTGCACTCTGCCACTTTTCCTCCCTATCCGTTAGAGGCGTGGGCATTTGTGCTTGAAAAGCCATTAACGTCCGATCAGAAGCTTCGACCTCGTAGAGGGTTCTCAACCTCTTTTCCCTATACGAGTTTCCTCGTAAGCTTTCATTCCCCGATCATCGCTGAAAACGCGACGTTGAACAAATCAAAAGCAAGCTTCGCTCTTCGTTGTCCTGTCGGCAGCGAGAAAAATTTCATCTCATTTTTTTTCTGTTGACGCATGCGTGTGCAAAAATGTTTTAGCGCACGGCCCTCCATCCAGAACTAAAAGTGCTCCGTCCTGTTGATCTTGCTATACGCTATTGTTGACTCCGTCCAGTAGCTGATAAGTTTAACCGAAAACTCGAGTACGATGAAACTTGAGTGCGCTGGAATGTAAATGTTTGTGGCATCGGCCTAATGGACAGACTTTATTATGACAGCAAAACTTTGAGCGGATTTTTACAGTCATCGCAAATGCTTTATGCATCGAGAACGATTAAAACTCTCAATGTGCAAGCAGTCCATGTTAATTTAACGAAAACCCAAAGGAAAGGACGAAAAGGCGTTGTCAACGAAATCAAGGAATCCACGTGACTGCCTCATTGGTGATCGCAAAAGGATGTGATGTTGTTTGGGCATCAGCGAAATTCGGACCACCCTGTGCTACAGATTTCGTGCTCGATATCTGCAAGTGTACGTTTCGTAACGTCTGGTTTTCGCGGTCACACCAGCTTGTAACCCTATTCAGAGACTGCAGTGATTTAGGTCTAACCGGTTGGACGGTTCCGGACAGGAAGTACGTCCGATGCACAGTTGGCATTCTACAGGGAGACCACAAAGAGCGACGGAGAAAGATAGAGTGGGAGAGGGAGAGATAAGAGATAGTGTCTACGGTTTGAAAACGCAGGTCGACGCACTAACTGTGCTGCTTCTGTTCCAAGCCCTGAAGCCAAGGGACTTAAGTTACCGCCTTGCTTTCAAAATACTCTTCCTCTGTCCCTGTCTCCTTTCATGACGTGCTTCTTCACCTGACAATTTCGTTCAGTGTGCTCTATTGTACGTGACTAGTTTCACCTCTTGTCACCTCTCGCTACAGGCTATTCTTTGAGTTGGCCGCATAGTCGTACACCAACGTACACACTACTGCGTTCAGTCTACGGCAAAAAAGCCTGCCTAACATCTCATGGAATTAATTTTTCCAAAAAAATTCCAGCTAACCATCCGAAGCCTCTGTTGACGTCGCAAACAGTTTCGAGTTTTTTTACCAACGTTACGTCTGAAGCTTGCAACGTTGGGATTCAACGAAAAATGCATTTCCCATTGATTGTTTATTGAATTTTGAAAATTATGGCCTTTTTCCGTGTGTATTCAGTTTTTGGGGCACGAGCGAGAGTCGTTTTATTGTCCAGATCAAATATTGAGAAATCATTTCGAGCTTTGCTCAAGAAAAAACGATATTTCGTTGCATACCAACGACGCAAACTTCAACATGATACGCGTTGTCAAACTCTCAAAATCTCGGGTCCTAAAAAATAAGGAATGAGTATTTTTGAAGTTTTCTTTAAAGTAACAACTGGAGACTTATTCGTCACACAAACGAACGATGTGAAATTCAACGCGAATTTCTAGCATATCCCTTGCATAATATATTCCATCCCTTGGAAACTCATGCGTCTCGCATGGCGTGTCGTGCCACGTGTTGCTATATATAGCCGAAGGTCCTTTCGTTGAGCCACAGCTGCGTTTATCACAAATCCTGGACGAAAGTTTCCGTGCTCCGAACGGTATACATATTACATTATAGAAAATATGTAATACCTGTATATGTATATATGCACTATATATATACAATTTCGTCGTTGACTCTTGCAACTATCGCGCTGGCAAATTCTCATCCCTCGTCTTTCTCGAGTTGAGTCAATCCCGCACGTTTTCTCTTCCCTCTAACTTTTCGTCAACGTTTCCCACCTCCACATATCTATATATCACTCGCAACCCTGAGGCATCAGTTTTAGAACGAATCTCGTATGTGCTAAACTGCAGTGTAAGGCCAGATGCAAAACTATTTATACCAAAAGAATTTGCAACGCTTAGAAGAAAAGAGCGTGTGAAACCAACGTTTCCTCAAACTGATAAGCCTCCCCTCGATCTTCACTCGATTCCTTGGCCATTCTTCTACCTAATTCATTCTGATAAGGAAAGGAACGTGATTCTAATTTTGCACGTCGACGTCTTGGGCTGGTGTTTTTTGTTTGTTTGTGAAAACTCTGATTACAGCAATTTGATGAAAAAATCATTTTTTTAATGTCACATTTACCTCTTTTTCCATACGCAGTTCTACGTCAGGACGTGAAGAAATTTCGGGGAATACTTGTTGCTAACATGAGCTCAGAGACCTGCTGGAAACTTTCCAGGGTTTATGAGCATCGAATATGCATCTCGCAGTACGTTACATCGAGACTATTCATATACAACAGGCATGGAGACATAAATCAGCTGCTATATGTCAGAGATTCGTTCCGTGTCTGACCGCATACGGGTCCGTTCTACTTCAAGTGGTCTAGTGTGTACTTTAGCATCCAAGGCATACATCATTGTAATCAACGTCGTGAAATGTGTTGGGTGAAAAATTGAAACATTGCTCTGTTGCTAATCTAGGTGGGCATTCTTTATTTTATTGCTGATCGGATAGAGTCACGAGAAGCTCTTACGATCGAAAGCAATCGATGCAAAAATGCATCGCGGATAAATCGTCCTTCGTATTCACTTCCATTTCGGGGCATCAGGAATTGCAAATGAATGTAAAATGTTCGAGTCATGATTGTCACGATGTTTGTATGTGTACAACTTTAATGATAGACGAAGCTTACGGAGGGTAGATTACGAGGAGAGTGTGACAAAACGATAAATTTTTATCGTGATCGTACAGCAGTTACGAGAGGGCGTTTACATGACATCGTAAACCGTCCCGATAGTCTAGAATACTATCAACATTACAGCTATTTTACAGCAGGTTTATACAATCGCGCTCGCAGCTTCGTCCAAAAAAAGCCTTTTTCTCATTTTCTTTTCTCGCCAGCCGTCAATGCGTGTTTCACATTTGAAACACGAGACGATCCAAATAACATTAGCACAGAACAAAACGTGGACAACGCCACGAATCAAACGAATGGAATTTTTGTCTCGTCATATTATTTCTAATTGAAAGGGCTTGTGCGACATGTACGAGCTTCCCAAACTTCTAGCAAGCATTATGATCCGTTGTTATAATTTTTCGCATTGACAATTCAATTGGAATTCAAGTTTCGTAGCAAATTTCACTGGCAACAAGACAGCAGTCCTAATCCATTTTGATCCTTTTGTGTTTGAACGTTTTTGCGAAATTCATATACGAAAAAACGATCTGCAGAGAGGAAACGTGAATGGCAGTATAACAATAATTTTTATTTCATTTTTTTCAGCATGCAAGGAAAACCACTCGGAAACTGTTGACTAAAAAATGGTATATTTTCTAGAATGTCAGCTGAATGTTCTCAAACGAGATGTGCGCGACGCACTCTCGCAAATAGAGCAATACTACGTCGTTCAGAATATATTCCCTGTACATAAATACATTTTTTTGGCTCGATCCTGAAAGGCCTGCTTCGGAGTTGTCAACGTTTTTTTATCTCGCATTTCAATAGCGCTACGTGCACTCTGCAGTATGTACACAATAATTTCGGTTCACTGTATCCCCCCCCCCCCCCAGCATCATGAATAAAGGAAACAATCTCTACATAAAAAATAAACTTTATCCTCTCTGTATTGCAATTGAAAAGAATGGGGAAATTGGAAGATGGATTTTTCGAGAATTGGTGAAAAAATTGAGTCGTCGGGAAAATGTGATTGTCGAAAATGTATATTGAAAATAATCCCAAGTGTTTGAACTGTGAGTTTATCAGCGATTTAGCTTTGGAAGCAACTCTTGAATTTTTAACCGAAAATCTAACTCTGGAGTGAAAACCTTTGCTCTTTATATACAGAATCACAATCCACATAAAAGATCGTAGCTTGCAGTAAACCGTGCTGAGTCGAGCAATACTAGTAAGGCAAGAAGGAAGCTCTGGTATAGCTGCAACTCCTGCTTTGCGGTTTGTCCTGTCAAAGCCTTGGGGCTGCAGGGGAAGGAGGCTTTAGGCAAGCGTGCTTCGCTGTACTAAGTCTATACAAGGGGAGAACAGTCCATTCACAGTGGTTTAGCTCAGTGTCGTGTCAGGCGAGCCTCGAGTGAGAGCAACGTTGACCCGAAGGCCTCAGACCCGCAGGCTCGACACAGCAGCAGCCAACCTTGTATATATCTCACTGCTTTCTATATGCACTCTGCTGCACTCCGCCTCTTATTCGCTTCCAATGAACCTGCCTTAGTAGGAAGACACACACACACACATATATATAAAGAGGAAACCATTCGCAGAATTTCGATTCTTACACGAGATCTCTTTTTCTGTTCCTATAACGAATTCTTATTTCTACACATTCCGGATCTGTTGTCCATGGCATTTATTTTCGCATCAACATTTGAAATTATTTTCATCAGCCTGGGAATATCATTTTGATTTTTATTTTGTACGGTTTGCATACTTTTCCCTAGTCTGACCTAGCAGTGGTCACATTCCGTACCTCCTGAGCGTTGGTTGCGCAGGTGCAGATTGCAATATTTAGAAATTCTTGTTCCTTCAAAAGTGCGAGCACGACTTTTATTTTATTTCGTTAAAAATTTGCATAGAAATACAACAGAAAAATTGCAGGTTGATCGATGTTTAGATTGGAAATTTATTTGCACCTTGCAAAACTCGAGTCGAGGTTCAAAAGGGCAATGGAACTGGAAAGGGGACGCTGATAAAAACGTGGCTCGCGTGAGGTAAAAAGGACGAAGGCACAAAATAACGTAAGGGAAAAAATTGCTGGAAAGCGGAACGAAAAATAATATAAACGCAGACACAGTGAAAAAAAAAATGCAACGAAGCGATGCAGGAAGAAAACAGAGAATTGAAAAGGTATAGAGGTCAATTTTTCTAGGCGAAATGTTCGGTCTTTATTGGTGCAGTAATGCAACGAATGAATTCACATCGAAAACATTTTTTAACGCATACACACACTCAGACTAGGTCACGTATGCATGCGGATATAAAGTTTGAAAGAACTGCGTTCGTTGTCTAGGACCGCAAAGCAAATATCCAGAGAGATAAAGAAGGAAATACGAGTACTGGGCTTGGCGAAACCTGTCTATTTTTCTCTCCCTCTGACCACGAGATAAATCGCGATGGATGCAGAAAACAAAACTCCGAGCTATAGAATGAAATATAAGAGAAATATCGAAAGAAGCATTTTCTGCAGAAAATCTCAGTTTTCATTTTATCGTTTTTAATTAGCGCTCTCCATCATATAAAGTTTGTTATTCAATTCCAGTTCGAAGTATTTCATTTTGTTCGTTCCATTTAAACGATATTCCGAGGGCCAGTGTCGGACGAAATAATTTTTCTTCGAAAAAATGCAGTCAGTGTTCCAATTTTTTTTTTTTTTTTTGCATTTTTTCGGAATTTCAAGATCGGCTCCATCAGATCAACACGAAGTATGCAATTCAATCAGCCCGATATCTTTGGGAAGCGTTACGATATGTTAGTGTTGAATCGTTTCCCTTAACGACATATTTCACTATTTTAAGATATGAAGATTTCATTGAAATGCGGCGGTGGAGCGGGGTCTCGTAATGGGGTTGTGTCGAGAGATACGATGAAAATTATATCTCCGGAGGGGTGAAACGACGAACGGAGAGATATCGAATATTTTATTCCGCGATGTTTCAATTTACGTTAACGGCTTTTGATATGTATTAAAGTGCCGGGGATAATTCTCTTTGGGAAGTAAAGCGAGGGTTGAGATCAGTGGGGTCGCGCTGATGGAAGAGAGAGGAATAATTTTCATCCCAGTGGGATTAGAGAATTCTCCTGAGCTTTTTTATCGGTATTTGCGATGGAGCAGGAGAGTAACGAAAATATTCGTTTCAGGGTAGAGCCTGAAGCAAGAATTCAACGCGCTTGAAGAACGGGAGAATATATATTATAAGAGGTTTGTGGTTTGCGGTGAAATGTGTGCCAAGTTAGCCACTTTTTCATTTTGTTCGAGGGGACACGTATGAGAATGTTAAATGCTAATTTATTCAAAATCCTCCGGTGGGGCGTTAAACGAAATCGTAAAACGGTGACTTTATGCTACCCCGGAGATTTCATCCAACGCACACACCTCTACACGCACGTACACGTACAAACGGTTCTGCTTTATCACAAATTTCAACTTAAATATTTTAACTCGTTATGGTTAACTCCGATACCAAATTTCTTACAACCCTTCGCCGCTTACCACGATCTGATACGAATTATCATCCAAAGTGCGAATAAATTATGAGACCCTTTGCAGTGATAAGTTCCGAACGCCTCGAAAAGTACTCACGAAAATTAACATACGATTATATTATATGACCGCACCATTTTGTACTCAACGAAAAGATTCAATGTAAATGAGAAAAAAACTTGGAAAATTCCAAAAATATTGAATCGTCAGACAGGACGCGATTCACTTATTATTTTTTTTTTTAATTTTTATTCAAATTCAAAGAGTCTACTGTGACTCATTTTATTCTCAACCGAAGAACTTGAACATCTAAAGCGGATGTGGAATTGTCCTTCGTGATTTTATGTTCGTGTGAATTTATTTTTTTCAAATTCCTGTCTCATCGCTCTTTTTTCCGTGACTCGGTTCTCGAGCTGCATTTGCTTAATCGCACGAATTCTGAACAACAAATTGAATCATAAGGTTGAACAAGTTCACTCGCTAACGTTCCACGCACCGATTTTCTAGCCGATTAACGATCCAACGTCAAGCTTAGACACGTCTTTCGTCAACGGATGACCCGTTACATGACTGCAAGCGTATTCGCACCCTCAAATCTCCGCGACCATGTCGACTATTTTGCTTCACCTCTTTTTCTCTTTCCTCTCCATTCGCACTATCACCTCGTTAACGACGTGAGCGTATACTTTGAATAAACTGATTACTGTGATGGAAAGGAGTAACGCGAATCGCATTGGAGCTTGAAATTTTTGCAGTGGATGGGAAACTATGTGAAGAGCACGAATGAATGTGTAAATCACACGAAATACTTATGCCCTTTAATCATCGCAAGGGATCAAATTAAAAGACCCAAATTTCAGAGAATCGATGAGAATCAATCTGAAGGTGATCGACAAAAATGGTAAATAACTATACGTTATAACTGCATGGATTCCGGGGAAGAAAAGTGTGTGAGAGTTCTTGTTAACGAGTGAGAATGAGCAATTTGGAAAAGAATTTGTAGCGGAACTTGAAAAACTCGATACAAATGAAAATAAAAGAGAAAGAAGAAGAAATATCTATCGACCGTCTCATTCATCGCGCAAAAATCTCATCCACGTATGGGTCTACATATGTGTAGTTGAATATACCCACATACACACATATGTGTAAATAGTCATGGCTAGATACGTGAGAAGTCGCGAACGTGTGCCAATAATCCTTCCCGATTCACGATTCGTAGCTGGTGCACGGATTTCCGGCAAGCATCAGACAGTATTGGAGGGTGGTAAGGGTGAGGGGTTGACTGTAGAAGATTCCGAACCGTTTCCCCAAAGAGTCAATCGATCTCTGTTGGCACTGGTACGTCGCGGAACAAGCACTCATGAGATTAACTCCTGGCGCTTTTGCCCGTGCAGAAAGAGAAAGAAAAAGAGAAACAAACTTTGAAGTGTAATAATCGAGAGAGGTTCGATCTCACCCCTTTTCTATACTGTTATCTCGGCTTGAAAAAAAAAAAAATCAAAATAACTACCATAAATCCTTTGTAATCAATAAAAACCGTAGAACCATTTCATTTTACAGGTATACGTTGCGGAGACTTTAGCGAAATTACCTTTACTCGGAGCACAAAAATTGTCAAAAAAAAACGTGAAATATGTTTTCCTATACCCGACGTGATTTGCTTGGCTCGATGAAAATACAGAGCTCCACTTTCCACTCACGTTTTTTTTTTTTTTTTTTTTTTTTTTTTTTTTTTTTTTTTTTTTTTTTTTTTTTTTTTTTTTTTTTTTTTTTTTTTTTTTTTTTTTTCCTTTCTTTTTTTTTTTTTTTTCTTTTTTTTTTTCTTTTTATTTTTTTTT
>JAPYYS010000162.1:0-94995 GCA_030522525.1 Campopleginae sp. 14b
TCTCTCTCTCTCTCTCTCTCTCTCTCTCTCTCTCTCTCTCTCTCTCTCTCTCTCTCTCTCTCTCTCTCTCTCTCTCTCTCTCTCTCTCTCTCTCTCCGTGCGTCTCTCTTTCTCGTCTCGTTTGATATCTTTATCTTTATTTCTCGGTCTCTCTCTGTCTCTCTCTCTCTCTCTCTCTTCTCTATTCTCTCGGAGTTGGTTGGTCATGGGGGTCCCGTCTCGGTTCACCACCACCGGTCTCCGTAGTCGTTGCGTCGTCTTCCCCGCGTAAAAGCCCCTTAAAACTTATCCGGAACGAGTTGGCAAGTCGTTAACAATAAAAATTAAATTAAAAACGGACCGAGATTATGAAGATTTTGGAGAATCGACCGGGATTAACGAGCCAGCAAGAAACAATTACGTTTTGCAATATTGGTCGGGGTGTTTTTTGAGATCGTGAGATAAAATCGTTCGTTTTGGTTGGGGATTTCACTTGGGAATTAAAATTGTGGTCCTGATGACTTTTTCCACATTTTTCGTCAATTCTTTTCGGAATCTTTGTGAAAATTCAATTTTTCCAATTTTTTTTTGTGTTTATGGGGTGCGCCGATTTTTCTTATGGCATTTTTCTATGCGAAATACTTGCTCGTGGACCTTTGACCTTGGTACCATTTTTCCAGACCGCCGGGTTGGGCTCGCGACAGTTCACTTCCGGTCTTACCGGAAACCCACTTCTTATCGTCCTTACGACGTTTCTTCTCGTTTTTATAGACATTTTCCTAATTCGTCTCATCCCGACACTGCCTTTTCGTCTCATCATCTTTCCCTTCGATCCCCCAACAATTTATTCGTCACGTGATCGCGCAACCGGAACACCAAGAAAACCGCAAGTTCACTGAACTTCGTGACCTTTTTTCCCAAGCTCCAAACACATCCTCGTGCTACAGTTTGGTATCCTGATTTTTGGCTCTTTGATCTTGATGACTGGAGCTCAAAAAGGACCGACGATCGACTTGGCAACAAATTTTCGAGGTAACGTTATATTTTTTTCTAAAATTTATTAAATTTTCAGTTTTTTTAAAAATTATTTATTATTTATTCTTAGTCCGAGGGATCGAAACTTAAAATTTTTAAATTTATGCAACGAACGGAAGCGAAAAAATTGGAATTTATAAATTTGTAATTAGTTTTTTATTATTTCGTTTTTTTTTTTATGTTCACGTTCAAATTTATTTTTATTTGGTCATCAGAAAACCGATTGTGTTTTTAGATCGAAATTTTTTTGGTTTTTTTAAACTTTTTTGAGAAAAAATGCAAAAAAAATGAAAATCAATATTTTTGTCGAGTTTCTCGAACTTTGTCGTTGCTACTTTTTCAAGTATCGTCAGTAGACATTGTCGTTATTGTAAGAAGGTCGTACCAGCCGGACAGAACGATTTCGAGCTTGTAAACTATCTCGTGCTCCGACGAGCCTCCTTAAATCGAGTATAAATTGTATATGCACACGAGAAATGGCAAGAAGACAAAGAGAGGGGCAAGCCGAAAGAGAAAAAAAGGGATAACCACGATTTGGCAAACTACCAAAACTCCACGTGAGTTTTACAATCATTTTTCTTTTTCTCTACAAATTTTATTATCAAGGTCAGTACTGTCCCCTTAATTTCTTCCCCTTCCGGAATTTTCTCAAACGCTTGGGCGCTCCATATCGTAAAATAAATTGACAGATGGCGGTTTCGAGCCTGACACAAAGTCACCATATGTTATCTCATGGGGCACGAAACAGAAAATCGAAAAAAAAAATTCATCGAGAACAAAATCGTTATAGGACCCAAAAAAATCATCGAGCCATCAAAAAAAAAAAAATCTATTCCATTTTGCAGTAAACAACAATCACTGCATTTTTTTCCCACCAAAAAGTCAATTTTTTCTTCAGATTTTCAAATATTTCGATAAATTTTCGACCTAACACTCTTTCCGGAATAATTATTTCGATTATTTAATGCAATTTTTTATTTCGAAACAATTTGATTGAAAAATTGATTAAAAAAATGAATCAATTCCTACTAATCGAATTAATTTTCGTTTCCCATTTCGTTCTGAATTTTCAAAGTAGTTTTTTAAACGTGGAATATTTTTTTTTTCGATTGATTTTCGTTTTTTTTTTTGTAGGGCTCTTCATTCTGACTGATTTTCGCACAAGTCAATTCCCCACCTTGTTGTTTTATCAGTAGTGCAGTATCGCCATGACTACGAGAAGTAAACGTGAAAATAAAAGCTGCTGGGGTTCGATGAAATTTTCATAATTGATGTTGCATCATTTTTTATTGATAATTAATTTAAAAAATGAATAAAACGAAGAGAAAGGATGGTCGATTTTTCGTTGCATGTTAAATTAATGGGAAAACGCATTTTCGATTGTCAAGAGATCGCGAACGAGTGTTCTCATAAAAATCGAACTGTAATACGCGAGCGATTGCGAGCGCGGGAGCTCTTGGCTTCGAGAATCGTGCTTATCGTTACGTCAATATGTAATCAGCTGGCGAAAGGGGGACAGAAATGTGGTGCACAATTTGCCACGGAATAGCAAAACGTTTTGACACGAAAAAAAACCCTCTTCTCGAACATTAATTAATCCTTGCCAATTAATTTTTTGTTTAATTAGAACCGAAATAAATCTCGACGAAAAAAAATTTCTAATATAAAATATTCGTCGTTTCATTCTCTCGATTGTTTCAGGATTCAGTCCCCATAGCAGGGGAATAAAAAATAGGGGTTGTTGCGAAGTTCAAGGGCCAGGAACAAGGGATGAATGCATTTTGTGGGATTAAAACGGTGAGAGATGAAAAATTCAAGTTTTTCAAAAATTCTTCGTAAGGGTAGTTGGTGATTGAATGGCCTTGAATTTTTCGAAAATTTTGAGACGACAAAAAATGATTTGAAAAAATTAAACAAAAAAAAAAAGTTCAGGCCATGGGATCGGATTTTGTTGAATTTTTTTCTTGACATTCCTTTGCTCCGACGTCACTTTTTTTCCATTTAAACATCTGGGACTTCACCGGTTTTAAAAAAAAATAGATTTTCCATGGTCAAGCATCGTGATCGAGCGTTTTTCTAAATTCAACGTGCAGATGGTGTGCCGGGGATTTGAATAAATTCGTATTAAATGTGTCTGGTCCCGGTGTAGAAAATAAAAGAAGGGGAAAGGCCCGCAGGGCATGTGGCCCGAGAAGGGGGATGCGTTTAAAGGGCTCGGGTCGAGGAGCCCCTCCGGGAACCCTGACCCACACCAGTTTCTTTTCTCCGCTTTCAGAAGTGTCAAATATTTTGGAATTTATTCCGCAGATGGCCAAACTTTACCGGTAATTATGTTTAGAATCGAATTTTATTAAAAAAACAAAAATTTCAATTTTTTTCTCGATAAAACAGGAAAAAAAAAATTCCCTTCGAGTTTGTCCGAGGAAATAATTGTTCAAATATCAAAAAGAACCAAATCGACAAGAATAAATGTAAAAAAAAAGATTGCAACATTGTCCCGAGCCCAGAAAAATAGAAGCAAATGTCGAGGCCAAAAAAAAAATGATGTGCATCGGGAAAATGATTTTTGTCATCGATCACGAGCCTCCCTGAGACAGTGAATAAGAATAAACAATAAATAAGATGGAAAAGCGTCAGCTGCGTCTCCAGGGGATTGAAAAAATCGAAATTTCGATCCCTTGTTTCGTTTTCCCTCATGGAGGGCACCCCAATGAAGGGGAGAGGGTAGGGGGTTTGATAAAATAGGGGTGATGATAAAATGCACCCCTGTTACGTCAAATAAGTACAATAAGTTACGGTATAGATACTCGAAGGGCTGTGTGGGCATTTTTCATAGATGTGCATCGGCGTACGCGTTGAAACAGTCGGGGGATGAAGGAGGGAAAAAATGGTAGAGAGGGTGGTTGAATTTGTTCGTCCACATGCTCATATTTCATCCACGTATTGAGGTACATTTATTTGTGCATTGTATCGCTTTGCACATCCATTCTTCAACCCCCACCCTTATTTTCATCCCTTATCGAAAGCTCGAGGCTCCACCGGTCATTAGGTTTAAAAACCCAACTGGAATATTTTTGGAGTGGGGGTTGAGCGTCACGAGGAAGGAGTCTCGAACCTGGATGGATCCCCGATCCATCTCCAGGCACTTCTGTACTCGCGTTTCGAGCCTCGTAAGGGATGCAATCATCCCTTGTCGTCTGCGCTCCTCAGGAGGCTAATTTTTTTCCTGGTCATCAGTGCGCGTTGTATTTTGTGCTTTATGGGGTGAAAAATAACAACCCTTAATTTTTTTTTTCATTTTTTAATCTTCCCGGGGGATGAAAAAATATTTTTCGTGTCGTGTATGTGTGTGTGTGTGCGTTGAAAATCGTTGGCAACAAGTTCAGTGGACCGTGGCCAAGATCAACCGGAAGTTTCTTCATCACGAATCCTCGGAATCGCCACTCTCGATCTTTCCAAATGGATTAAAGAAAAAAAATAACTTTTTTCATTAAACTTGAAAAATACGACACGTGAGTCTATGCTCCTTGCGTTCACAGCGGGCTTCCATGTGCCATCTTTTCAAAATTCATAAGGCACGCGGTGAATGCTAAGAGCGGACCAAAGTCAGCGTCCAATGTCGTTCCAGAACAAATATCAACAAAGATATTCATCGAGATCAAAGAAACTGGCTGAATTTCATTGTCTGGCGGAATCAACACGCTCAGGGATGAATCGTCGAAAGGTAAATACGCATTACGTCGAGGATCAATTGGTGCGAGGACGATGCACTGTTTTTATTTATTAATAGATTCATTTTTTTGTTGTTGAAAAATGATGATTGTCTATTTTTTTGGCGATCAAGGGAGAGCCACGTATTTTTGTCAGCCGCTGTCGTCCTGATCGAGTGGAAAATACAACGTGCAATAAATTTATTGAAGGAAGAAAGTGCAGGGGTAGTTTTTGATTTTATTTTTTTTAGAATTTGTTGTAGCAGTTGATTTTGTATAATTTGTCGAGTTTTTGACATGCATGTTTGCGAAGGCATGATAGAAAGCATTGGGACTCGCGGAATTTCCGGGAGTGAAGCGCGAAATGATCGGAGGGGGTGAGAAAGAGAAAAATAGGGGCTGCTCGTTCTGTATCGACCGCGAAATATCACTACATGCTCAGATATATTTGTGTATGGAGAGAATAGCAGAGAAAAGAGCGGAGAAGAGAGAGAGAGAGAGACCAGCATCCGAGCCTCGCGGTCTGCGGCTCTCCGGCTCTTTCTCTCTCGTCGTCTCGCGCCCTCGATGTGAAAACTACCCTCTTATGGGGGTGGTTTCACTGTGGACCTGATTTGACGGTTGAAAAACGATTCGAACATTTTATCTCAACGGGAAAAATCACTGGGGATGTAATTTTTATCGAAAATGTTAAGAAATAAGAGATGATGGTGATGAACATTTTTTTTTCACGATCCCTGATGGGCAGGGGATGAAAAATAATGTGTCGAAAATTCAGCACCAAATTTCTGATAAGCTTGAAACGATTTGTACTTTTCATCCCCTTATTTCTGGGCCAAAAGCAAATTTAACCCTTTGGGGTGGTTTCAACCCTTCCTATGGTCGTGACAGCTCCTTAAATACGATGATACATACACGTACTATTAGCTCTGGATTCTGGGAGAGTCGAGAGACTGGAATTGGAAAATGAAGGACTCGAGAAGTGGATGAGTTATATGTTGATATTTTTTTCCCTGTTTTCCTCTCCCTTATGGACCAGCTCGAGAGGGACGGGTCAGAAATATATAGGAAATGTGGTGGTGCCACGCCCCGATATCCCGGAGACTTCCTGCGAGACGGAAGCATCGTAGCAGCCGGTTCTCACCCCCGCGAGGATATCTGAGGGAGCTGGGGATGCTGAGACGAAGAGGGGGTTGAAAAAAATGTTGGAAATAATAATCATCGATAAAGCACGAGAAAAGCTTGGCGTTGTAAAAATAAAAATCTATTTTCAACCTTGTAAATGAACGGAGGGGTGTTAGGGAAAATAGGGGTTGTAAAAAAATGCAAAAGATCGTGAATGTCAATAAGAATCGACGAAAATGTTGACTCGGCGATAACGGCACGGTCTCTGGATCCGACATTTTTTTATTTATCCTGCACACAAATCCGCGGTCGTTTGCAAGGGTGAAAAGCGAACGGCATCGAAAAACATGAAAATAAAAATCGAATCGATTGACACACAAATAATACCAGGATTAGGGAGTCAAGAAATCGAGAACATTTTGTTGTCGACGTGTGAAATAAATGCCCCGGAGCAACAAGAATGAAGCCAGGGATGCTGGGATCAAGAAGGGGATGAAAAATGTCGAAAAAAAATGGTAAGCTTTTGTAGAAACGACTAAAAATGTAATCCCTTGATCCCGACACGAAAAATGTTTGCATTGGAGAATCGAAAAATCGGAAAAGCTTTCACAACCCTCTACAACCCTCCAATTCCATTTCCCAGTGTTTGGCGACGACATCGTGGGATGCTGCGACGTGGGAAAGGGTGATAACAAATGGAAGCAATTAATGATGTGTAGGAGAATCGACAGCGACGAATAATTGTTGGAAAATAATAGAGACAGAGTTTAAAATCCTTAAAGTTCGTTTCTACCCTGTGAATGAAAATGGCAGTCGAAAATGATGGATAAGGGTGGTAGAAAATCGTGTGAAAAGATGAAAATTTTTATTGCCAATAAATGGAGCTGCCAGGAGGTTCGGGTCTCTCTGGACAGTGGATTTTTCGCAAGAGGAGAGACGATAAGTCTATCGTGAGGGCATGAGAAGGGTCTGAGGGATGATTCCGCTAAGGGATGAATGTCTAGGGCGTGAGGAAAGTGCTGTTTCTCTTTTCTTAGGGTGTAGACGAAAGAGAGAGCGAGTTGAAGCTCCGGAGATGGAGCGAAGGATGGAGAGAACGAGGGGGATGAAAATAAGGGAGAGATATTTGGGTGGAGGGGGATGAGATCAATACGAGGTCGCTAGGCAACGAGCCTCCGGCGATCTCGGTCCGGGTAGACAGGGTGCCGCCACCAGAACCGGCGAAAATTTCAGCCTGCAACCCCTCGAGGCTTTCAGCATGAGGTCCCTCCTCAGCCACCCCTACATTCCACCCCATGTGCCTTTCTCCATATACATACGTCCCTCCAACCCACGATGGCTTTTCTACCCTCCCTCTCTTTCCCTTCGGTCCTTCTCGTTGTCGAGCAACTTCGAGAGAAACATCGACCACCCCCTCGAGCTTCGATCAATCCAATTTCCCACCCCCTCTTCCTCTTGCTCTCTCTCTCGGCAAATACGATGTCAAATTTACTCCATATGCATAACTGACGAGGCCTCGCGATCCGTCACATCCTCGCCACACCAATTTCCAACTATATATTCAACCCCAAAATCGCCAAACCCTCAACAACGGAATTTCGGCTATTCGAGGGTAGTTTCAACCCCTCGAGCTCTTCGGCTTGTTATGATCCTTCTCAATAATCAACCTTACCCACCAAAAAATACAACCTCACTACTAGCCACTTCTGTTCAAAGAGATTCCTCGTGTTTTTGCCACTGCCACCTTAAGGGATGATACACTATTCAATTAGCACCCTCGAGTCTTTGTTTTTGCCATCTGGAGATCAAAAACTAACCGGACCTCTAGATCAACAGCTTATCCAACAAAACAACCTCGATTATCCACCCTTTTTTCGGAAACAAACAAAAACCACCCCCGTCCGAAATAAAATTAACAAAAACGAACGATTTTTTTTTCCGTTTCTTGTCCATGACCAGGAACATTTTTCTTTAGCTGAAAATATAAAAAATCACTTGTTGAACCTTTTGTTATATTTTTTTTTTTTAATTCACTTTTTTCGTATTTTTGAAGAATTTATTTTCGATTTTTTCACTGAGACAATTGACAGAGCATCGCTACACCTCGCATTATCCAATGTTCCGCTGGTTTTAGTGTGGGCAACCACATTGCGATGACAAAATTAGTCGAATGTCCCGTCGTCGATAAAACTCCACGTCTCTCTGATGTTTTGTAAACTGGGCAAGTGTAAACTGATTTTTCAACCACTTGGTCCTTCGTCATGGGCACGAGCCACAACTGAAATTATTTTACAACCGATCTCAACGATTTTTTTTATTGAAGTAATAAATTAATTCAAGAGAAAAATATTTTTTTATCCATTTTCTAATTTGTACGATTTATTCACGTTCAAAAATGCTCGTTTTTCTATTTAAAATTTTTTTTTTATTTTTATATTTCGAAATGTTTGTCCGAATTGATTTTAAAAATTATTTAAACAATCCATTTGTCATTTTCTATTTTATCGAGAAATTATTCAGTTCCGTTCATCGCAAATTGGTTTTTTTTTTTTTTTAACCTTTTTTTTCGACAATTTTTGGTCTTTTTTGCTTCGTTTTTTATACTCACGTAAGGAACCGTGTCGAACAAAACTTTGGGCAATGACTCGTCGAGGTTCATGGTATTCATGTCGAAGCGTGCCCCATCGAGGAACAAACCATAAACGTAAATACCATCGTCCGGAGGCTTCGGAAATTTAGTGTCTTTCAACGGCACAAAGTCGTAAATTAACAAGTCGATTGGGATCGAATATTTACGGGCATAATTCTGACGAGCTCCCGTCAAAAATGCCTGAGTAAAGTAAAATCCTGAGAGCCAAAATGACGTGGGAGGCCCTTCGATGAACCAAACCTGAAAATGCATTTTTTGTTTTATTTTTATCAAGTGCATCGGGGACAGTTTCTCATGCATTTTTGTTACATTTATGAAGATCAAATTCTCCACGGATACACTGGGTCATTTTGACCCGAACTGATTATTTATTTCGATTATCTTTGTCCCATGAATATTAGCCAAGCCTCTTAACGTGTTTCCATCAAAATGCACCACGAAATTTATTCATTTCATTGCGAAACGTGTAAAAAAAAATTTCTCAATTTTTTTACCTCAAGAAATTTGAGTCTTCGTAGAAAATCTTGGATGTAACTTCCAAGGGGTTTTAAGGATGGGTAAGAATTGGCTTTCCAAGTATTTGGAATCCTGCCAGTTATTATTGAAATATAAACTTCCTCGAGTATCGTGTCCATCACTACAAAACCCTTGATCGCCCTCTGGACATTGATGAGACTGACTCGTATTGTTTGTAAAAGTTTATTGAATCTTCCCATCTCTTGGACGAGGACGGTATTCATACTTTGCTCGTAGGAGGTCGGATATTTATCTAGTGCATCAACCAGATCGTAATCTATTGGCAATTTCGAAAGTATGTCAGCAGACACGTCATAGACTGTCTGGTCTGGAGTTTTCGTACCCTCGATATCGCTCGAGCCAGCATCCTAATTTCAAATTTAAAAAAGCAATCAATTTTTCAATCAACCTCCAACTCCAATGAGACCTTTGACAATCTTCATCGGAACGAGCACAATAAACTAATATTTTGTACATTTAATTATATTAAAAAACACGCAATTGTAAATTTTTTAATTATTTTTATTCATTTTTTATTTTATTTTCATTTTAATTTAGGAAAAATGATTCTTTGCAGTGATTTCTTTAGTGCTGCTCAACTCTTACCTTATCGTCCTGAGAGCAGCGCGAAAAATCATGTAGTTTCGTAATTATTTTATATTTTGGAAAAAATATTTAAAAAAATGTAATTTCGAAAAAACATTTTTCTCTGATTCCTGAAACTTCATCGAGAGGGAAAAATTAAAAAAATCGATTGGGAGGGCTTTTTATTTTTAATGAAAAATTTAATTCTTTTACCTGAGTCAATAAAATGGATGAAATCAACAACTGTGTTTCCTGTTGATCTTTAATGATATCGGCATTCGCATTCATGCCAAAAACACTGGGAGCAGTAACCATCGGTAAATTTTTTATGTAATCGAGAAATTGTTCGTGTTCAGTAACTTTCGGTACGTAGTAAAGCCCCGAAGGATCAAAGAGATAATCGGGATGCTGGATGAGTGGCTCGCAATAAAATTTATCGAGAATGGTGATCAATGTTCTCCGGTCCCACTCGTCGGTCACGCGACCACCATAGTTGCATTCACCTCGAATATTGATAATCATTATTAATTCTATGGAGAGTTACGAGCCCCTTGAGGGGCTCGAGAAATAATTTTTATTTTTTCTATAAATTCCACGAGCCACGTGGCACTTTTGATAAGCAAAATAATCAACCCTTCAACTTTAACTGGGTCGTTTTGACCCGAAAAATTTCTCGTCACCGATTCTTCCTTATTTAATTTTCGTTTTCATCAGAAAATAAATTTAGCCCCATAAAATATGGAAAATTTATTCCAAAAAACGTCTCCACGAGAAAAAAAAACGAAAAAATTCATATTTTCCGAAATACGACGATTCGAAAAATGTATTCCGGGTCAGATTGACCCAGTATGGACTGTGCACTCAACTCGGACTGAATAATTATAGAAACCACATACCTGTAAGGTACTTGAGGGCTTCAAACTGGACGTCGTCGTACTGATCCAAAAAAATTTTCAACTGAAGGACACTGATGCGTAAATCAGTTTCATTAAATTCGTAAGGATTGTTCCAGCCGATTGGTCCAAATTTACGTCTCTCTTGGACAATGGCATGGAAGAAGCACAGCGAAAAAAGGAGTTTTTTGAAGGCCTTTTTTTGTTTGGAGACTCCAAAGAATTCAGGATCACAAATCGGATCCTTGAAATAAAAATTTAACGATTTTTTTGCCAATTTTTGAATTAATTAATTAATTGATGCGAAAATTTGATTTAATGACGAATTAATTAATTAATCATTATTAATTTGTTGACTAATTTATTCTAATAATTAATAATAATAAAAATCATAAATTCAAATGATAATTTTTATTATCCATTTATTCAATTATTATTATTTTTCGTCCTGATCGAAATTAGTGACTGCACTAATTTTGAAAATGTTGATTAGACCCAAATAAATCGATTAATTAAGGAAAAAAAAGCGAACAGCTTTACGTACCTGGAGGTACGACCTCGTGATATTGGACCTGAGACCCTTGGGCGGTTCGTTGGTCATTTTGACCCCATTCTGAAGGACACTCACCGGAAAATGTTCAGCCGGATAGCTCGTGAGCCAGAGTCGAAAGTCCGGATGCACGGTTTCCGGTGCAAAGGCCTCGCAAATCTGAAGGAACGAGAAACAGCCACACAACTTTCTTTCGAGAAAAAACGATGACAAGGCAAAAAAAATTGAAAAAAAAAATTACTCCGAGCCAATTATTGCTCCGGGAATAAAAAATAAATGAAAAAAAAACGATTTTTGTTGTTTTTTTGCATAAAAAAAAAAACAAAAAACATAACGACTCTCCTTCGGGAAAGGAAAATAGAAGGAAAACATAATGTGGGAACCTTTTCAAGCGTGCCCATCCAGCTTTTGGCTAGGTGACAATTTTGTAACACAACCCACGTGCCGTTCTTGACTCCCTCATCAATCAGATTCACGGCTATGGGCCCTTGACCCTGTCCCAGTGAGAGTGAAAACAGTCTGTTTGTACCAAAACCCTGATCGTCTGCGAATTTCAATAGTATCGCTGTTGGATCAGCACCGGGTGTCAGGACAAATATTAAAGGGATGCAGCAGTGCGAGTCGCTGTACGAGGAGGCGAGATCGAACGGCGGAGACTCGATGTATTGTTTGCCAAGTTCGACTACAAAAAATTCGTTAAATTTTAAATAATTCTTAAAAAATAAAAAAAATAACGAAAAAAAAAATATTTTCACGTGATTTAAAATGCATAATGCATTTTTGCAACTGCAACAAATTTCATAAAAATAAAAAACGATAAAAAAAAACCAGGAAAATTCATTAACTCGAGGATTTTCTTGCCGACGTACCTTCTACGAAAAGTTGAACTGCCGGAATAACTTTGTCAGGCCTGAGGCACCGGAGAACGAGCATTTTCTCAAAGAGACTTATTTTATCAAAAGGCGAAGGAAATGTAAGAGATTGGGGCTCTCTGTGATCAAAGACATATTTCCAGAGGCCACTGTCACGGCCTAATGATTCTTGTATGCCCTTAATTAGTCGAGGAAAGAAAGAGAAAGCTTTTTAATAATTCTAGATCGAATAAATAATTTATTTCTCCATCTAATCGCGATTAATTAATTTTTAATTACTTTCTCGTCATTTTATTATTATTTTTTTTCAATTTCATGCATTTTTTTCGCCTCACCGAAAATCCAGGAATTCCGTTGAGACGACAAAACTCGTCCCAGGACTTCGTGGGCAGCCAGTCGGTCGGGTTGGCATGAGGATTTTCCAACCCAATTCCACCAGTTAACAAAAACATCCACTGGACCATCGATATTTTGCCTTGTTTGTTCAACAAGTTAATCGCCAGGATCAGCGAAAATACGAGCTTGTCTTTCTCGAACAGAGAACGACAGATATTCACGTACAGAGAATACGTAAAACCTTTTGTCAAATCTTTCAAACGTTGCTCTACCTCCTCAACCGGTGGAGTATTGTCGATTGTACTTTTGAACAAAGTCACGAACCAGACCAAAGAATATTGGTACATTGGATCGATGTTCGCGAGAACAGCTGCGAATAATCAACAATGAAACAATTAATTTCCGATCATTTTTGTGGCTTTTCGAAAAAAAAGTTTCTGGTTAAAGGAAAATAATTAAATAGACTAGATTGTCGATAGTATTCGATCGAATTTCCAGCTCCAAGTTTCTGGTGAGAAAAAAAAATATTCAAAAAAATTGAAAATTATTTAATACAGTAATTTTTTTAAATGAAAAAAATTATAATATTTTATAGGAAAATATGATTTTTGTGTTTTTTACCAATCGTGAAAAATAGAACAGTGCTGTAAACAGCAATTGGAGTGTACTGGAGTCGAGCCGCATCGATTGACTTTTCAGTGATTTCTGCTGCGGTCTGTTTGGCTTGGATCTCGTTCGAGAGAACTTTCGATGAGCTCAAAACGCCTATGGCAGTTTGATCTTCGAGAATATTCTCGTCAGACTCGGATAAGACTTCGAGAATTTTGTCCTCGATTTCTTTCAACATTCTGCAAGTTTTATTTGTTCGTTAACACTGCACAGCCAATTGCAATCGATAAAAAAATTAATTAGATTAATTTAAATGTTTTATTTTTGAGAAAAAAATTAATTTTTTTTTTTTTTACTTCTTATTTGCAGCTCCCTGGACGATCAATTGATTTTTCTCGGATTCCAGATCGGGTCGCTCTTTCGCCACGACAATACCTAATAATTGATCCTCCAGACCAACCGGAGTTATCATGAAATTTAAAAGAGTCACTTTCACTGCTATTTCTGGCAGGTAATGAGGATTCCGTAGTTTCGTCGTTATGTAAAATCTGCAATCAATGATTGGCCCGAGAAATTCCTCAAATATTGATTTTAATAATTTCAAGTGTAAAAAATTAGTATCACAATTTTATTTCCTGGGAAAATACACTGAGAAATTTTTTTGGACAGATTGCAATTTGGAAAAGAATTTAATTTCAAAATGATTCGAGTTTCGAACTTTTGCCGTTTCTCTTTCGAAAATCCATTTTGTTTCCGCGACAATTAAAGACCGAAGATTGAGAGCTTTTGGAAAAAACAAACAAACCTGAATTTGTCGCTGTATTCGACGACCGAGTCGCCAAGCTTGATGCACCAAGAACCTCCGCTTTTGAAGGTTTGTTTGAGGAGAAGTGGTTCCAGGGCAGCGTCGAGTTCCTCGCCGATATTTTCGAGGAGGACGGGCAGTCCGAATTGTACAGAATTTTCAAGAATCCTCATGTAATCGCTTTGCGCGAGTCGCATGACGTGAAGATTGGCAGTTTTTTCCATATTTTTGATCCATTTGTTGGCTTGACCTTGGGGGTCGATCATGAGAGGCCATCGTCTCGATTCCATGACGATGATTCCGTTGTCAATGGAGAAAAGATCGCTGGGGAGTCCTGCGATGTTCCAGGACCTGATGGAGACAGGATCTCCCAGGATCTGGTTGAGCTGGAAGTCCTGGGTGCAGATGACCTTGAGGTCCGTACAGATCTTCAACCATTTTTCAAGCTGCCGCTGTCTGTACTGGGTCGTGAAGACCCCAAGGTAAGCAACGAATCCTGCGCCGATTATTATATCTCCTGTCAACTTGAAATAACGTTCTCCCAGGTGCTTCGCAGTCGCCGACCATCTGTTGTACTCGCCACCCAAGCCCCCGATCAATTCTTCGGCCCTCCTCAGCTTCTGTTCACAATCATCGACCTCGTCGATCATCGCTTGAAAATCGGCTTTCCTCTGAGCCAAAAGTTCCTCCAGTCGTTGCACTCGGAGTTGAACTTCACTGAGCTGTGCCCTTTTGACCTCCAGAGCTGCCATGGCTCCGGCATATTCGGCTTCGGCTTTAGCCAGTGCAATCTTCTTGGGTGCCACGACCTTGGCGACGGTGTCGTATTCGGAAAGCGCGATCACCCATTTGCACAGTCCCTCGCATGCCGTCGACGCGTTTCGGATTTTGTCTGGATCGAAATTCGGATTCGTCAATATCGTCGACCTGATTTTTGCCATGATCTTCTCCGGGATGTTATCCTTGTCGAAGTTTAGAAGATTCTCCAGGAACTTCATGTCACCCAACACTCGCAATGATGGCTTCCAATAATCATCCACCGTCCCACCACCTTCCGCCTGAACCTTCTCAGGCTTGACGTCCTACGATCCAGCGAATCAAAATGAACCAGAGGGTCAAGATTATCTGATGAATTTTTATCATTCTTGGGATAACGTTATTGAGGAGCAACGAAGCAGCAACTTCGTTTGTTTGGATCGTTCCTCTCACCTTCAATATGCAAACCGCCTCCATAACCAGCTTCACACCCGCCGGAGGATTCTTCATCGTTTTGACGATCTGAATATCCGATGGTGTCAAAGTATTTAAAGCTGCGTTAGCAGCATTCAGGATCGGCATAACCAACTCCAAATCGGCGTTGCACTCGACGCGAATTTCTTCGGCTGCTGCGGCGACGACCTACCCGATTCGGAACAACGGAAAAGAATCACTGACCACGAAACCACTCAGAAGTTTGATCACATTGATCCAACCGTATCGTGATTTTTTGATTATTTTACGGCCAATTACCATTGCAGCTTCTTCGTCTTTTTTGACCACTTGCTCGATAGCCGAAGCTTCAAGACTCTCGCTCTCAACCTTCGCCAACATTCCCTCAACGTCTTTCGCAGCTACTTTCAATTTGGGCTGAAGCGCAACGAGGATTTCCTGCATTTTGGCAACTTGCTTGTGCGTCGAGTCCAGTTTGTCCAATCCTGCTTCGTAACGTCTTTTTCCTTCCAGGACCTCTGCTCGTTTCTTCGCCAAGAGATCCTTGAACGTGTTGATCAGCTCCAGGTAGGAGGTAGGTGTTACATAATTATGTCTTGAAAGGGGAAGAGTTAACATTTGATCCAAATACAAGCTGCGCCGATGGGGGGTTGTTGATGTTTCCATCAGGACAAAAATTGAAGAAAAGTGGCTGAACTTACCTGCCTACGCGCTGGAAAAATTCTTTCGACAAATCTTGGGTGGATGTATGAAAATATTGGCACATCTCTATGCAGGCGAGTCTCTCTCGATCATCGAGTTGAATTTCCCCGAGGAACTGTGTAGCAACAGCGAGAAGGGCATCTTCAGGCCAAGGCTGCAGCCAATCGATGGTGCAGCAATTAACCAAAGCCGGAAACTTCCTAATTCGAGTTCTGAAGCTGTCTCCAATGGGAGACATTGCCACGATGATGTGGAGTTGTTCCCTAACGACTTGGATAAAATAATTGAAGAGAGCGATCGGACTACCGTCAGTTTGCATCGATTTGTCCCGTTGGCGATCGATCGCACGCATCTTCTCACAAAGGTCAGCTTTTTCATCAGCAGCAAAGAGATTTGGCACTTCACCAGCATTCATAAGATTGCTGATGTCCTCGAGGAAGGATTCTTCCTTGATCTGCATGTCCGTGAACAGCAAACTCGTGTGGAGATCACTGGCGATGGTTCTCATCAAAATGAGTTTAAGGTCTTCATGCCACTCGTGGACTCCATACTGCTTGGAAATTTCAACTTGGAAGATCTCATAGTCCGAGATGTGGGAAGCCAAACGCGTCAAGGATTGTCGGCCCGAACCTCCTACCCCAACGAGTAGCGCATGGCCACGTGGCTGCATCATAATCCGACAGATTTTCGAGAGATGTTCAATCGCGAACCTGAACAGCACCAGGTTCATCGGCTTCTTCGAGATGGAATTGTACTCCTTCAGGTAATCATTCACCACCGAAGCCAACTCTTCAAGATCTTCCACTTCCTTATAGTGCTTGTGTTCATCAAAAGGATTCTGGAAGTCGCAGTAGAGAAGATTCCTCAATTGAGTATCCGTGACACGCGCACCTTGGACGTCAAGGAAGTCGCCGAAAAGTTCATCCATGTCTTCTTCCATACGTTCTGCTAAGGTCACTCTGATTTGATGAACGAGCCAAGCAGAGTCGGCCTCGTCAACCAAACGATCTCCATACACTCGCAGAATTTCGTGGACCCACAACCTCTTCATACTAAGCTGGGAGCCGAAGATCGTAACGATGACTGCTGGGTCCTCCAGGCTCATCGCCGGAATCATAAACGAGGACTAGTCAAGACTAATTTAAAATTTACTTACCTCATTCGGCATCGCTTCTGGTGAAGACAAAAGAACTCCTTGAATGACCCTGGAGAAGTCCCGGAGATTGAAAAGATAATGAGACTTGGCTGGTGTGGGTAAGAGATGTTTGAGGGTCTGTTTGTAGATGTCCAAAGTCGAGAAGACGATTGGATCGACGCAGCTTTCAAAACCGTGAGTGAATCCCCGAGATTCCAAATGCCAAAGAACAATTTTAGAAAAAATAGTAATCATGACTTGATCTTCGAATTCAGAGATGGCAAGGGTGAAGAAGTGCCTTTTGAATCTGGCAGTGACATCTTTGCCACTGGATGGAGGACCCATGGCACAAACCAGTTGGATATCGACGAGGCTGATGGGAGCAACTTCTTTTCGGTCGTACCAGGTGAAATGGTCCATCCACTGCCTTAACAACTCGATCGGTGGTTGAGCTCCGTATTCCTCTTTGGATGGCATCGATAAATCGTCAATGAAGATAACCCAATGTTTTCCTGGAGGTGCACCATAGACGCCTTTCCTGCGTTTATCCATTTTGCTCATGATCATGTCTTGGGTCTGATTCGCAGTAGTTTGAGCAGAAAAGGTAACGAAGAGCGGTTTGAAAATTTGGGGGTTGTTCCTCTTCAGCAAAAACTCCATTATGTAAACAGATTTTCCGGTCCCAGTTGGTCCAACGAGGAGGACAGGTTTATGATGGCAGATCAGGTACTGGAAGAGGGCGAAGTACCGAACAGTTTCCACGGTTGACACGATAATCTGGTTGACTGGCATGTCACGAGGGATCGCAGGCACGTCGTGGAGGTCCTCAACCCAAGGTCGCCACCTACCTTTGCCCTCTTTAATGAACTTGTAATCATACACGAGGCCAGTACTTGGAAGAAGGGTAACGAAGGGTTTTTTGGGATTTGTTGTTGCTTCCGATAGACCGAATCGAGTCCGGATCTCATCAGGGAACTCCACCTCTGTTAGAGCTCGGAAGAGGGTGCTGAACCATTCACGGTAAGCGAACATCAGGGTACCACCCATTGCCCAAATACACGAGAAGAAAAACGACCCCTTGGAATGCAAATATGAAGATCTTGGATTCTTTTTAATCTAAAGTCGATGCTAAAGTTTATCGGTTGATTCAAAACGCTCACTTCAATCTGGGCCCTCATTTCCAGATCCGATGTAGTTTCCAGCCACTTCTCGTCGTCGAAGTCATCCAGAAAACAATCAAAAAGGTACATGACAGATCTGGTCAGGTTGGCATCCGGCATGTTGATCATTTCCTGCAGGGAACCATACAAAATCCGCAACAGTCACATAATTGAATGGAATGAGGGTGAGTGGCTAACAAACCTTGGCACCAGAACGGCGGATGAGGTGCAGAAGAGCTGGACAAAATCGGAGAAACATATCCCTCAGATGGAATTTAACGTGTTCATTCAGTTTTTCTGGAAGAGTGTTCATCCAGGAATCCAGAAGAGGAGTCCAGCCCAGGGCAACGGGCTCCATATAAATCATACCACATCTGGATACTGTTGCTGGTGATGCAACCTGCGGGTGAAATTAGTCTTCAGTTCATTTTTGAGATCATGGCATTACGCCTGTGCTTCGTAATTTTTAAAAATGTCTACCCCTACCAACAAATTTGCTTTATTCAGAGATAATATACTCGGGTAAGTCTCGGGCAAGGAGACGACGCCGTCAAATGTACTTATCATGAGAGTCTGCAGAGTCTCTTGATACAAGTAGCAGGACGATAAAAAATTATATCATCCGCGAAAGGGTAAGATTGAGAAGCGACGATATTTCGGATGCTGGAACAAATTACCTCAAGATCCATTGGCTCAAAGATGAGATTGGTTGTAGGAGCGAGTTGTATGATTTCTCCGGACATGAGACACAGTTTTTTGTTGTCATCCAAAACGGTATTCATGTTTTCAATCCATATGGCATCGACAGGTCCATCAAAGATGAGCCACTTGCGATTCTCGTTGGTGGAGGTTGCGAAGGATCGATAACTGACAGCCAAGACACCGTCGCTCCATTCGTGGGAGGCTGGATCAAACTGTCCATAGAGTTGTCCCATGGTGATGGACTTGGGATTGATGACAATGATCTCGACGGCATGTTCCTCGGAGAGCTCACTTTCTGCCATGAGGCCAAGAGCGTCAGCGAGCATCCGATACGCAGTAGTTTTACCACCGAATGGAAAGCCGACGATCATGAAGCCATGGCGGACGATCATCATCTCATAGATCTGTTGAACTTTCTCCAGGAAGAAAGGTGTGCATTGGATATTCGCCCGGGCACAGGATTCTATGGTGCAAGCATTGAGCTGCGTGTAATCCGGCTCGGGAAGTACGACACCAGGGAAGAGATCGGATGCTATTCCATGGAAGAGAGGAAGATCATGACTGAGGAATTTTGGGAGGTTAACATCTTTGATGCTCCTGAGCATGAGGACATCTTCGGATTCCTGGGGATATTTTAACTTGAGGTTTCCTGCAGCTGTTAGAACGGACTTAACGGCCCGCATGCCATAATCGTAATGGCACTGACTGCTCAGTTGTTCAGAACACAATTTATAGGCAGTGACGATTTTCACAGCCAAAGGTCGACCATTGTAGAAGCCGAAAGAGTACAATGTGTTTTCGGATATGAGAGCATAGTCGGGCACCATCATGGCGACGGATCTAAAGAGTGCTTTAAGGTTATCCGGAAGCTCCGAACGACCGGCGTAGCCGGGATTCATCGTGATGAAGACGGCGCAAGTCGGATCCAGGAAAATTTCAGTTCCCTCAAACAGCAACTTCTCCGCTCCTGAATTGATGCCGCGCTGTATTGTGAGAATCTGTTGAGCCACGACTGAGAGAACTTCTAGATCGATGCGGTTGAACTCATCGAAGCAGGACCAGGCGCCACAGGAGGCGAGACCTTTGAAGAACTTGCCAAGAGCGATGTAGTCCAGTCCATCAGAACAATTGAAGACAACGCATTGTTTCGCTACAGCCTTAGCCAGATCTTTCGTAGTTTCGGTTTTGCCTGTTCCTGCTGGTCCTTCAGGTGCCCCACCAAGATGGAGACTCAGGGCTCCGAAGAGGGTCCGGTAACAACGATCGGTAAGCGGAGTTATGACGAGTCTTGATGAATTACCCAAGTACTCGTAGCCGTAGCGAAGAAAAGAGTTGATCATGTAAGTCCAGAGGTTGTCATCCTGCAACATTCATCCACCCGTCGGTTCTGATTCGATCTCAAGGTTATCCAAGGACATACTTACACGCCAGTAGTACCGAAGCTGACAAAGCCATTTGAAGTCGGTGTTGTCGATGACCTTGTCCTTGCACAACGCAGTCAGGGTGTCTTTTCCATGGACATCCAAAGTGACCAGAGCTTCTGGAATTCGGTGAACCCAAATAGAGGACTTCTTGATCAACCGACCAATCAAAATTGCAACTTACCTAAGGTTATCCGGTTCTGCTTGGAGAGTTTGCCCCGGATGATGAGAATTATGTCGTGCATTTCGGTCTCGCATTGCTGCAAATATTCCTTAAGCGCATCCAGACCACCCAACATCGCTTCTTCAATCTGCTGCGTCCAGTACAGCTGCCCAACGCACAAAACCGTCTGGCCAGGCCACTCGAGCACCCATGTGGTTCGTTCCTTGATCGGATAAGCTTCAATGGCGTCGAAAATCCTCTGGCGAATGCTTTTCCGCATATCAGCTTCCAACTCCAGCAACCATTTTTCTACCTGACCTCTCGCAGCTGCCGTTGAAATCACATCGACCAAGTCAACCTCTTCACCTTCTGCAGACTTCATCTTACGGACCTCCAAGTCCGAATCAAAGTCCAGCTTCGCTATCCCTTCGAAACATTTCTTCAGGTGTGGCTGAACCCTGAAAAATGTATACTCGCAGTTAGATTATCCTTAAGAATGTTCTACAAGGACGCTTCAACCATGAAAACTGGAATTTCCATTTTTTTGATGAGAAGAAATCATGAAACAGGTAAAAACAAGTCTGAATTTCGTTACCGAGTGGGGTCTTTCGTTTCAGACAGAATTTCAAGCAGCTCGTCGTTGGAAAGGAAGAAAAATCGTGGGAAGTACAATCTCTTCTTCTCCAAATAGTCATTCAAGCCTTTTTGTATGAGTTCTAAGAGTCCCATGCTCTTCCTCAGACGGTCCAACATTTTGTCGATGTCCACAACTGACATGACTTTCGGATCAGCATGGACGGTCTTCATGATGTCTCTCCAGGTCTTGTCAACGGCGCTGAACCTTCGTCCTTCGTCCGGCATCTGCTGCTGAATGTCTGGAGACGAAAATATTGGTTCGAGGTACATCCACGTGGCCTGGACCTTCAGCCATTGGTCGAGGATGTCTTCCAGTAGGTGAAGCTTATTCTCCCATTTCCTGCGGATCCCAAGGAAATCATTCGCCACCACAGGGACAAAGAAGACTTAGAATCAGCCCTAGAACGCTGCAGTGTGTTTGGGAATCATAGTTCCTACACATGGGTCACTCAGACCCTGACAGTGCAATTATTTGTGTTTTTTTCTTAATCTAGCGCTGATAGGCGGCAAAACGAAATGAGATATGTTGAAAAATTGTGGTTTGAATTAATCACCGTGAAAAATTTAGTCTTAGAATTAAAAGTGTGAAGTTTGGAAAAACATCATGAAAGTGGTAACCTACACGATTTGTGCATAGAAGGGTTTGATGTAAGGAGAGTTTTTCATGGTCATTGCTTTGGTGATGTGATCATCCAGCATGAGTTGTATGTCATCGACACTGGCGATGACAAATGTGCCAGTGTCTTTGTACGGATTGACAGTGAAGATCATGTTGAGCCAATCTTTTTGCATCCTTTCCATATTTTTTTCGAGACTGTTTTCTTTGGTGGCGGTTTCGGAGATGACGTCAAACTTTTCGACGTGGTCGTCCAAGTTCATGGCTAAAATTTTGCCCAAGGTCATTTCAGGGTCGACTTTGATAGGGAACCCAACGATTCTCGAGATTTCTTCCCAATGTCGAGGCTTCATTCCTTGGTTGCCGAGGGTCATGATGACTTGCATGTGAGATTTGAAGTCTTCGATCTGTTCTCGCATGACTGCAGCTACTTCTTTGGACTTTGGTTCGACGAACGATTTCTCTAGTTTGTAAATTGTTTTGTAGGCCACGCTGACGTCATTGTCGATTTCTTCAGGGTTGTGGGCACCGATCATTGACGTCACCCACTTTTCGTGCTTCACCTTATACTCACAAGTCGCGTCATACAGCTTCTTGAATGGCAACAGACGATCCGACACTTTTTTACGCAGCGGATACTGCGTCGTCATCCAACCAAACGATGCCTCCTCCTCGTTGAACTTTTCTATCTTTTCCATCGCTACTGTCAACTTGGCGTCCAGGCTCTGAGCCTTCTTCTGGTAACGATATATTTCCTCAATGTCTCCCCAATATTGAAACTCCTCCACTTGACGAGAGTAGGACTCCAACTCTTCCTCGAATTTTTTATATCGCCCTACGGTTTATTGATATTCTTTTAATCTTTATTAAAATTATCAAATTTATTTTTAAATTAATTAATTAATATAATAATATTAATTATTTGATTATATAATATAATAATTATATAAATAATTAATTATAGTATAATAATAATTAATATTCATCATTTTAATATATAAACCTGAAATATTATAATTTTATAAAATATATTAAAATTATTATTCATATATTAATAAATTATTTAATTAATATCAATTAATATTAATTAATTAAATTTCTATTTGCTGTTTGTATTTTGAGACGAAACAATATTCCTTTAGACGGAACAAGAGTATCGTACCTTTAAGCAACTCTTGAAATTCTTCGGTTTTTTGTTCAACATTTTGTTTGTAGCTCTCTAAAATTTTTGGCATCCTGTGGTACCATTGAAAGGCTGTATTATTCGTGCGAATTTCCGACTCAGTGAGCCGCCAGACGTCCGAAAGATATGAAATACTTTCTAAAATTTCGCGGAGTCGGAGTTCGAGTTTTTTTAGGGTCGAGATTTCAGATTTTTTCATAAAATCTATGAGATCCATTAGGGCGGCTGTGTTTGGTGGTTGGCTCAGAGCACGATCGGCGATTGCCTGATATTCGTCCCCGGCTCTTCGATGATAAAAAAAAATGTTTCGAAAATTCATTAAATTTCGATAAAATTTCGATTTTGAATAAATTTTGGGGACCAGACTTTTTTAGTTACTCACGATTTCGATTTCGACTGATAATCCATGACCAAACGATCGATCAATAATTTCTCGAAATATTTCACAGCCTCTACGAGCGCCTCGATTAAGTCTCCAAGATTTATTTCGAACAATCCAGAGAATACTGTTTTTTCAATCTCCGCCGGAATTTCCGTCGCAATCCCTCGATAAAACGCAATTAGATCGTGAAACTCGTCGTTCGTTTTGTGATCGTCAGCCAAAAAATTTTTCACCTTGGTTTTTTCATTGTCATTATAAAATTTCTCGTATCTGTTGGAGGAAATTTTCAAAATTAACGATTTTTCATATTGTATCGAACTTTTAAACATTAAAACTTTTTTATATTCTTACTTGCGAAGCTCGTTTAGTTTTTCTTCCGGCCGGACTCGCTCAAGGGCCAGCAGATCGCTAATCTCTTTCTTGTAACCTGATATCATCGATGGCGATATTTTTGGCTACCGTCAAACATTTTTTAACATTTTTTTTGTTCGAGGAAATTCAAACAGCGCCGATTTACGCGTTTCGGAATTTTTTCTATTTACTAGACACGTTGAGCCAAATTTTCGGGCCAATTTTACAATTTTTTAAATTATTTTTATTAATTATTCAATTTTTTTAATATTTTGAAAATTAGTTTATCGCATTTTTTGTTAATGGATTTTTTTTTCATTGAAATTCTCATTTTACCTTAAGAACGGCTCGAGGTCCAGACCAGTCGAGATAAAGTTGAGTTTCGAGTCGATCGAAACCGGAAACCGATTTAACTAAAGTATCGATAATGCTGCACAAGACGTCAGTGAAAAATTTGAGAGGCGGATCATAAATGAGATCTTTTGACTTGACGATGACGTTGAGTCTGAATCCCCGATTTTCGTAACGATCAAAAACGTATTTCATGAGATCCTCGAGAGTGTATTTGCAAATTCCCAAAAGTTGATTTTCCATCATGGCGCAAGCGCAATCGAAGAATCTTTTGAATCTTCTTTTCAACAGAGGACTCGGAACGAGCTGTTTCCTATTATTCTAGAAAACAAAAACCGATTTTCCAATTTTTATCAATTTTTTTAAAACGTTTTTTTTTTAAAATCTCGTCCCTGGAATCGTTTTTACCACGAGAAATATATTTTGTATGTTTCCGAACCACGAAGTCTTCAGAATTTGACGTCGAACTCGAATGTGACCAAAAATAGTACTTTGGAAATTTGCCAAGTCCCAACTTTCCCCGCTGGCCCTTATTTCGTCGAGATCGATCAATCGGAACGATCTGCATTGAGAAATATATATTTTTTTGAAATTTCGTACCAGGAACAAATTTTCGAGTCAATTTATTTATTTTTTTGATCGAAAAAAAGTCGCCATTTTGATTTTTCATGATTTTTCAACAATAACTTCGATGAATTAATTTTTAACATTCAACATTTACGAAAGATTTTCCTTAATCACCGCCAATCTCGAATCCATTGTTCCAAGGTCAATCGCATGCAGGGATTCACCAGATAAAGATTCTTGGTCAGGTTATGTTGCGATTGTTTGAAAAATTTCCTCGAAGTCTCGGACGTTTCAGTGCTAGGGACATGCTGTACGAATTAATCTATTTATAGGGATATATTTTGAAAGAATGAGAAAAAATGGAATGAAGATCGTAAGTAGAGCGATAACACGAACCTTGTATCGAGTTTCAAGGTCGAATGGATCGGTAAGCACAAACTCAACGATCGATTTTTTCAAACTAAAAATAAATTCGTCCTTGACTTCTTCGATTAAAGATTCAGTATGAAAACGAAATCTCCGACATAGAATATCGGGAATTAATTGCATGATTTTTCGGATTGTTTCCTCGTCGATCGACGTCACGTGAATCGTGTCGATTCCATTTCTAATATAGTAATAATAACGATCCAAATCTCTACTGGCTTTTTTGTCCTCTTGTTCGCTTACTTCCGGTTTAACAACCAGTCCAATAAGGTATTTACGAAAATCTTCTCGGCGTAATCTTTTTCCAGTAAATGAACTTTTGAGAAAAGCTTCCGTTCTGTTTTTCCTTATCGTTGAACTATCCAACTTCTGCTTGAATCGTTTACAGACTGAAGAATCCATCAAGTTTTCGGGGAGAGAGAACAGAGGCTCGATTTGCACTTCCGCACCGGAAGTTAATGTCGTCGACGGTCTTTTTACCGGCTTAGTCACTTTCCTATTAGCCTCAACGCTGTTTTCCTGCATCTTCGATGTTTATTTTTCTCTTTTCGTTAACTTAATCAAATGGACACGTTATTTTTTTAAATTTCTGCATCGCTTTCATTTTTCCGTATCAACTTTTTTTTTAAATCCCCCTCTTTTGACACTTCTGTCTTCTACTTGAGCAGAGTGCACACGAATTTCGTCACGGTAAGCGGTAGAGCGATCGTTTTTTTTTCTTCTCGTTCGTTCACATCGCGACTCGAATTATCTGGCAAATTCGCATCCACTGATTTCAATTCCTACACTGTTTTTTTTATATTCCTTCAAAATAATGTGATTTTTTCGTCAATTATCGCGAATACCGGCTTACGAAACAGCCGCGACACTTTCGCGACCGAGTGAAAATAATCTCCAGTTTCCAGGGCAACGTATCTAATCGATTTATCAATTAAATTATTTTTTATTCTTCTCAAAACTGCAAAAAACTCCTTGTTAATCGAAAATTTTGAATTTTTATTTTCAAAATATTGTTTGTCCGCAGTCCGCAGCTGTAACCTCAAAACGTACGATCCCTCCAAACCTAACCCCAGATATTATTAATATTTCGCAAAAAAACTGAAAGAATTTCATTTTCCCGTAGAAAAATATTCAATTGTATTTTGTATTGCCTCGTTGCTAAAATTCGATTGTCACGGAATGTTTACAATTGTCGATAATCCATAACCTCACAAAATCAGTTCCCATCATGTATAACCTCAAAAATTCGTGAAAAATCGATCGTATTCTCCGATAAGCAGAATTCAAATGGTGCTTTTTGTATAATATCGAAAATACATTTAAAAAATGTTACAAACTCTGTGAAAATCCATGAATCCATTGACATTTCGAATCCATTGACAATCTAAACTTACCAAAAAATCTTTACTTCAGGCCCCATTGTCAAAGTATCACATTTTTTAAAGAAAATATAAAGACGACTATGATTTTTTGGTCTCTAGATGATTTGCCGGAATATTCATCGTCTTATCCACACGAATAATGTGCTCTGGTATGCTTCAAGCAAGTCGTTACTTGCCAAGTTGCGCAAAAGGACCGGTTACACATTTTCCAACTGCAAAAAAGCTTTGGAACTGCACAACAACGATCTTGCCAAGGTGAGCAATCGGTCCATGGCTATTTTCCATCCTCTGAGCAGAATAATTGAAAACATTGCAATTTGACGTGATTTTCAAAGTCAAAGGTCAATTAATAAAAATCACAAAACTGAATTTGGCATATTTTTTTTTCTCGAAGGCCGAATCTTGGCTGAAGGAACAGGCGCAGACTCTGGGATGGTCGAAAGCGGAAAAATTGCAAGGCAGGACGACGGCCCAAGGGCTCATTGCCGTAATGGTTGAAAAAAATCATGCGGCGCTGGTCGAAATTAATTGCGAGACCGATTTTGTTGCCCGGAACAAAGAATTCCAGGGGCTGGCGGAAACGGTCGTCTCGACGTTACTGAAAAAGTCCATAGAGATTCCGGAAGAGCAGTTGGTCAACAAATTCTCATTGGACCCAGATGCTCTGAAAAGTTTGCCCGCCCATGACGGGAAAACTCTCGGCGATCATTCTGCTCTGATCATTGGCAGCGTCGCTGAAAATATCAGCATGAGGAGAGCTCTTTGCGTCAAAGTCCATCCGGACGTCAAATTGGCCGGCTGCACTCATCCCGCTCCTGCCAATCCTCTGCCCATTTCTCTCGGCAAATACGGAGCTTTTCTCGCTTACAGATCTGCCAACGATGCGACGCTTGGCACACTATTGTGCCAACATGTTATCGGTGAGTTACACGAAATTATCGTAGAAACGAATTCTCGGACATTTTGTTCGAAGTTGAAAAGTCTGCGTTCTTCCATCGCGCATAATGCCCAAACGGTGAGAGATAGGGGGAAATATCATAGGACCAATTTTGTAGAGCAGATGATTTGCTGAAAAAAAGTTGTGACGAAATTTTTGTATCTTTGGAATTTTAGCCGTGAGGGCTGATGGCGAAAAACTGGGGTTTTTACCCCACAGAAATTTGATACTCTTTTGTGGTGCTTAGCGCTTTAATGATAGGTCATAGAGCAAAATACCAAAGGACCTTTTTTGCAGAGAATGAAATGCGCTAAAAAATCGATTTCATGGTCTTTTCCTTTATCTGCCACCGTTTCAGCAGCATTTACCTTCAAAGTTTGCTCCACGAATGACCTTGAAACCAAAATATAAATTCGAACAGTTCTCACGGCCAAACTACGCTAGATACGAAATTGACGTGAGGACCTTTTTTGTAGGATATTTTCCGCTCTAAAAAATTGGTCCTGTACATTTTTCCCCTAATCCCAGCCGTTTGAGCGGATCCCAGCGATTCGATCCCTCAAAAAATGAAATTTCATTTCAAAGGTTTGCAAAAATGTAGTGATCAGAACAAAGAAACGTGTCTGATGTTCCAGGGATGAATCCAGTAAAAATAGGTCATCTGGAAGTAGACAGGCCGAATGAGAATGCAGACGACGAAACAGCGATGATTTATCAAGAATATTTGTTAGACCCGAGTTTAACAGTGCAACAAGTGTTGATCGATTCGCAAGCAGAGATTCTCGATTTCGCGCGATTCGAAGTCGGTGAGAAGATAGAGTTGGGCCACGAGCTTGACAGCGTCGAGACGTGCGGATGAGCGCATTTCTCTGTTTCCCAATTATTCGCCCCAAATTTCGGAATCGAGAAAAAATATTATTCGTTGATATAAAAAACCGAAAAACGAACAAAAACTAAGGAATGAAATGTGATCAAGTCATATTGTGAATAAACGAAGGTTGACGCTTCATTTTTCCGATTCCAATTTGGAAAAAAAAAACTCAAAAACCCTCCGACACTTCGTCACGATCTACAGATTTTTCTTTCTATCAAAAATTCTTTATTCCGCGACGCTATGCTCGGTTTTCGAAACACAATCGATCGGCAATGTCTGCGCAGCCTCGGTCATCCTCTTGCGAGCCAATCGCACCGATTTCCATAGCCACATCCGCGAATCCTTCTTCCAATAACGCGCTATGTCGTCCGTGGTATATTGTAATCCCTTAAAAAAAACAAAAACATGAATTATTCATCCGCTCAGCGAATGGGATTCGAAATTTTATTTCAAATCCTAAAAAATCGCTCAAGCAGCTGGCAAAATGTTCGCGAGCTCCAAAAAAAAAAAAAAAAAAATGAAGAAAAATTCTTCTTAGGGAATTAGAATTGAAATATTTGGTACGTGTCGGTTTTATATCCGGAAAAATGAATCGTAAAGGTCGAGAGTTGATCTTAATTATTTTTCGTGTCAATTTTCGTGAGGCGCTATTTTTTGTATTTTAATTTTAATTTATTTCATTTAATTACGTAATTTGATGATTTCTTTTCGTTCGTCACCTGATAATTCAAGATTTCCGGTCCCTGAACGAGCAGTTTCATCGAAGATATTTCCCTGCTTTTGATTTCTCGGCAATTCTTCAATTCTGTACTTTCCGTGCAGCAATCGGGACAGGGACAAGTTTGAGTCCCACGGTCCCCAAAATTCGTTAACGTTCCTTCCCTCGAGTCGTCCGAAGCTCCCAGTCTTAAACGATCAAATGCCAACGCGAAGTCCTTCGAATCCGAGTCGCAGTAATCGAGCTAGCGTCAAAAATAAAAAAAAAAAAAACCCCAAGATCGTCAATGAGCAATTTCTCGAATTTCTACTGAAAGCTTTTATTATTAATTTCTATAAAATCGAGAAAAACGTAGACATTTTTTGTTAAAAACTTTTCCGAAAAATTGTCTGAGTGGCTGAACATTTTTTTTTTACTCTCGTCAAATTTTTAACAATTTTATAATTGCGTGTGAAAACTCTCGACGTCATAAAAGAGTCAGAATTTATTCCGATTTTTCCGGAAGCACCGAGTACGAAATTTCCGAATAATAAATTAATTTGAAAAAATGTGATATTTACTTCCGTTTCTTCGGTGCAAACGTCGCAGCCTCCAAGGTTAAATATGCTTGCGTCACTGCGAGATTTGGCCAAAAGATTTTTACTGTCCTCGAGGTGTAAATCATCGACTAAAAAAAGAAGAAATCAAAGTTTCTCATTTGCTGCACTATTTTCTTCGTTCACGAATGCAAAGCCGTTACCGCACGACGAGTAAATGAAAATAACAAGGAATAAATTTGGCAATAACTCGTTTTACCGCTCTTGTAGTCGGTGTCCCGATTTCGCCAATCCATCAGATTTTTTTCATCATCAATCTTCGAGAAGAAATAATTAAAAAATACAAATTCTACAAAATTTATTCTTTCTCTTCTTTGATCTCTCAAACCTGTCCGATCCCATAGGCTGTCATCGATCGATGTGAAATCAGAAGATTTTCCACAATACTATAGTGTTTTTTTTCTTCGTTTACAAATTTTTTTCAGAAGAAATCCAATAAATGTTGGACCCTTTTGCACAATTTCGCAATTAATTAAACAAAAATTGATTAACAAAGAAATAAACAAGTAAAAAAGGCTTCACCATAAATGGACTCGATGGATCTTCATTTTTTGTGAGATTTTAACATTTTCTCCCCTTCAACAAGCCCCTTAAGTCTGACCCTTTTGGGATACCTTAAAACTGACCATGCAGATCGTTCCCCCTGTCGACTGGTCGTACGAGTAAAAATGCACAATGAACCGAGTTCTCGAAAATAAAAACTCAATGATTAAATTAAAAAATTCGTAAAGTGTACAAAATAAAATAAAAAAAGGCTTTCATGATTTCCGTCGAATTGTAGTGAAAGATCCAGAATGAAAAAAGAAATAATAATTGGGTTTTGAAAAATGGTGATTTCTCGCGAATAAAGAGAATAAAAAAAGAAACGTTTTGGAGAGTGTATCCATGGCCTATTTAAACAATGAAATTTCACGTGAACACGGAGAGTTCGTGAGCACGAAAAGTCTAAACTCATAGCAGGACTCGAGTGAGTGATTATTCGTCTCTTTCTCTCGTCCATTATATTTCTTTGTCATTGGAGCGTGTGTAGAGAGTGCGGAGAAGAGAAAGAGAGAAGGAACAACAGCAGGAGTAGCAGGTGCGTTAGATAACGCGCTTGTATTTTTTTTCTCTTTCGTTGTTGTTTTTTTCTATGCCCGCATAAATGTGTTTCACGAGAGAAAGAGGAGGCTTCGTGTTATGGTTGCACGTGTACGAGTGTGTATATGTATTTATGAGGCTAGCCCGTTGGTCACGGGTGGCCGAACGGAGTTCCGGGCCCACTTCCGGACGAGCCTTTTGCTCTTCTCCGGCCTCACAGCTATGGTTTCTTTCTCTTTTGTTTTGTCCTTCCTTTTTTCGTTTTAATACAGTTTGAAAAATATAATACGTGTCAGTCGGCAGTGAACAGTTAGCCACACTGTTACGTGCGCTCTCGTCTGGTCTCTCCTGCTGTGTGCGGTGCACTTTCTTCGCGTCTTTCTTCACGTTCGCGTCGCCTTTTATATTTACGAGGATTTCAATAACCCACGCTCCTAATGATTCTCGACATATTGACCTTCATAGTTTATTGACGTTCCGAACGATGGGATATTTCAAAAGGGTAAAGTTTCTCTTTTACTCTTCTCAGGCTTTGTGTCGTTTGCTCACCTTTCTTCATGTATTCTTCACTAATTTTTGGCGCCAAAAATTTTTCAGCCTATTCAAATAGAAACTTTCTTCTTTTCTTTCTTTCTAAACTCGTCGCTTCCTTGATTTAATTTTGTAGCTCATAGCATAGAATCATAGCATTTCTTCTTTTATTCTTTTTTCATTTCTCAAAATTCTTCATTTTTTCCTCTCTCTTTGATCATTTTTATTTATTTTATTTTATTTGTACAAACTACTGATGACATCGTTTCTCTTTCGCAACTCCCGGCTCTATTTCCGGCATTTCTTCATTTTCCGTTTCCTCGCATCCTGCCACCGGCGCAATTTTTTTTCGCGATTCATAGTTCGTTATCGCTCATCCACAGAGTGGAACGATCTCGTCCCCACTCTATGCAGCTCGACGCGTCCGAGTGAAGTGAATAATTGTTATTCTTTCGAGAAAACGAGTCCATCATCATTATCATCATCATCATCATCTTCTCCATCGACTCCAGCAGCAAGACACACTTTTCAGCGTTTTATCATATAGCTATCGTGGAGTTTGGCCGCATCGAGCATTTACGATCCAGAAGACTTGAATTAAAATTTGCATTAGCTCCTACGCGATTCTCTAACCAGTGCCTACGAACTCATCTTCTTTCTCACTCTCTTCCTCTCTCTTCTCGCATATATACCGAACGATATTAGTTCTTCTGTACTCAGGATCTTCAGCTTCGCAAAATAGTGCTCCAATCACTTGCACGTACAGGCCAATCGTCTCTCATGAATATATTTTTACATAAATCAATATGTACATTATTTATGTACATATATGTATATATATTATGTATATTATGTATATTATGTATATATATATATATTTCGATTATTTTACTTTATTGAGGCTACAAATGGGTCTATGTGTTCTCTACCTGCCCGGGTGACTTGTATATATGTATACATCGGTTCTATGTATACCGTGGTGTGATTAAGTCCTCGTGAGAGATCGTATTATACATCGACTCTCTTGGTTTTCTCATGAGCTAGTTTTCAGCGGGTAACCACGGACGTCAGACGTAACGAAGGACTCTGGTTTCTTCCGATCTTGTTTTTTTTTTCGACTCTTCCGATTTATTTTCTTCTTTGTAAATCTTTGTTATTTTTTATGGTGGAATTTTGAAATTTGAGGGTTCATTTTCGAAATTTGTGAATATTTCGCGAGTTTTGACTTTTTGTTCGGTGGTTTTGTTTTCCTGGCTCGAAAGTTTTGAATTTTAATCGAACTGGGTGGTTTTTGGAGCTCTTCGGATCCTTCGACTAGCGATTTTTCGCCGGATTCCGAAATGATCTTCGAAATATTGGCGAAGGTAAAAATAAAAAAGAAAATAGCGTTTTTTTTACACTCTGATTGGGAACTTGGCGGCGCTTTATCTTTGCTCAAATAACGGTCGTTTTACGGTCTTATATCGTGATTAACGACGATGGGATCGAACCCAGCACCAACCATTAATCCACTCGGATTTATGAGAACGATTTTTTTCCGGTTTTTATCGCTTCGTACGTTTTTCTCTCTTTTCAGGACGATAGAAGCTCGTGCTCCGACGATTCCGGCAGCGATGTCTTCCGAAGTGTACCCAAAAATCGCACTGCCTTTCTCGTGTGGAAAATCGAGGTATTCTCTCTTAATGACCCACAAAAAATTCATTAATTCACAATAATTCGTCAACAATCCAAATTATCCAATAATTCAGAGCCAATTTTTGAAAAAAAAATTAATTTTGACTGACTCGATTCCTAAAAAATCGTTCATGATTTTTTTTCAACTTTTTTGAGCTGTGAAATTTTTTTTTCAGGGTTTACGAGCAATCAGCGTTCCCAGAAATAAAATGGGCATTTTTTTATCCGAATCCGCTTACATAATCTACGCTGTGTCGTCCAAAGACGGACCGCTTCCGTATCCCGGAGTACCGGTAATTTTCTCGCAACTATTATATTTTTTCTTCCATTCATTTCGATCGCTTCTCGTGAGAGTGAAGAAAAAAAAATGATTTTGGAATTCTGAATTTTCGTAAGATACGTGTTCGCCCAAATATTTTTCGCAGATTTTCAAAATTTTGGAAAATGTCGGAATTTTTTTGTGAGAGTGGCGGAAAAGCGATTCAAAAAAAAAATATGCCGAAGAATTGAAGGTTATGTGCGAAAAAACTGTATTGATCGTGAAGAAATGTAACAAAATCGTTAAATTTATAGAGATTCTATCCGACATTTTCGAAATTTGATGGAGATAATTTATTTGACCGTTAAAAAGGAGGATGAATGATAAAATTTGAAAAACATAAATTTCAAGGTGAAAGAGGTCAAGCCAAGCAACTCAGTGCGAGCGATCCACTTCTGGATCGGTTCGTGTTGTGATTCGACGATCTCAGGTGGCGCTGCGTTGCGTGCGGCGGAGTTGGATTCGCAGGTATCGGCGAGTATATTATCGCGTGAGTCGGAGGGTCGAGAGTCGGCTCGTTTGATGTCGTACTTCCGTCAGGAATTCGTTATCGAGAGAAATCATTTCGAAAGTCCGAGTTGTACGTTGCATCGGATTACCGGGCTCTCATTTCCGGTGATGACTGAGTTGGACGGTATGAAATGGAGCAATTTTACGTCACGTGATGTGATTTTATTGGGCACGAAATCAGGAGGAGTATTGTTCCTTTGGCTGGGTTCGTGCTCGAGCGAATTGCACAAACGGCACGGTGCGACGATCGTCGAGTCGCGAAGGGACAACAATAATTGTCGGGTGGTCGTTGTCGAGGATGGTTACGAGAAAACTATCGGTAAAGAAGACCGCGAGTTGTTCGAGTCGTATTTGGACCCGGGCTCGAGATCTATATTGCCGGAGGTCGGTAAGGCAGAGATTCTTCCGAGTCCGATTAAGTTGTACAAGTGTTGCGAGCAATCGGGAAAGTACAAAGTAGCAGAAATCAAATCTGGGCCGATATTTCGTCGGGATTTGACTTCCAGTTCGGTTTTTCTTTTGGATCGTGGTGAAGCGGGTGTCTGGGCATGGGTTGGACGTGAAGTCGACGCCCGAGAGCAGCTCGAAGCGGTGAGAAACGCGAGAGGCTTCGTAAAGAAGAAAGGATATTCTTCCGGCGTGCCAGTCGCCAGAGCACTCGAGGGAGAAGAACCCAGCGAGATGAAGACTCTCATCAAACTATGGGACACCATGAGAAACCGTCCACTCACATTACCCGCTAACTTCGAGGCCGATTACATGGCTGAGCGACCGAGAATGGCCGCTGAATGCCAATTGGTCGACGACGGCACTGGCGACAAAACCATTTGGCGAGTCTGCCCCAAAAATGGCCTCGTCGAGATCGAAGATCGCGGCATCTACTACGCTGGAGTCTGCTATCTCATCTCCTATAAATATGGACAAGGAAGACGAAGAAGAACTATCGTAAGTATACATTTCTTCCCTCTGAAGATATCAGCAGTTTCTGAAATAAGAGGAAGGAATTACGTTTCTTCCCGACACTGGGATCGATCCCTCCATTGTACTTACCGTTGGGAGCCGGTGGAAGAAATCTTTATGCATTCCCTTACACTTTACGTTTCTTCCGACATCAATCCAGCTCGTCGAGGCGCTTAAGAGCTTTTCAGGAAGAAATCTCACAAGCTGACTTCTATTCTGGGAAGTTATCGCGATTTTTTAAATACAATTCTTCCTCCACCAGAGGACGAAAATTTGCAAGACATTTTGGAAGCGGAAATGAAGGGACTTTTTCAGTTTTCAATAAAAGAAGAAATGCCTTCAATTCCGATAGGATTTCTTCCGCTCGTTGCGACAGGCACATCCAATTTATTTTTCCTCCGGTCGCCTCAACTTTCTCGTCTCGCTGTGTGAATAGATTTACTGCTGGGAAGGAGCCCATTCTTCTGGCATCGATAGAGACACCGCCCTCGAAGCGGCCTGTCGTCTTGCCGAAGAAACCGATGCACAACTCGTGAAAGCTTCACAGGGTAGAGAACCGCCTCACTTGTTGCAAATCTATGGTGGAAAGTTGAGGATTCTCGCTGGCCAACATCAGGATTTTCGTGAGTCGATTTTCACTTTTTGGTCGATTACTTCCTAACAAAATTTCATCTCCTAAAAATCTTCAAAATTAATGGAAGAAATGCAGAAAAAATAGTATCGCGAGATTTTCTTCCCAATTATCGTCACCAAATGTGACTTCGACGTTGAATATTCAACTAAACAATGCACGTTTCTTCAGCGCCCAAGAAATATCTCGTTCGAGTCTTTGGCTCGACCCCCTACACTTCAAAAGCTTTGGAACGTCCCCTAAGATCGAGCAGTCTCGATTCCGGTGGCGTTTTCATTCTCTTCTCTACGTCCCCTTACGTTTGGTGCGGAGGAAGAAGTACAGGGGACGCGAGAGAAGCTTCGCGAAGGCTCGCGCCGAGCAGCGCGCCTCTGGTGGTCGAGGGCAAGGAACACGACGACTTTTGGCAACAACTCGGTGGTGAGTGGTCGAAGTTTTTACACAAGCCAATGGCGAATTTCAATAAAAAATGAAGAAAAATAAGAATAAATCTTGAAAATTGCATAAAAAATATGAAAACTCTTCGAAGGCTCCGGAAATTACGGCACAGAGTCGAGGGAAGAGGAGGAAGAAGCGCAGAGACATTTGTACGAGTGTCGAGTGACCGATGGAGTTTTCCATGGCGAAGAAATTTTGGGATTCACACAAAATAGTCTTCTGCCCGAATCGGCGTGGATTTTGGACGCTGGACGAGTCGTATGGATCTGGATGGGTAAAAATTCGTCCATCAAAACTTTCCGGGACTGTCTGGCCGCCGGGACCAAGTTTCTTTACGGGCATCCTGCGGGCCGAGACCGAAATACGGAAATTTCGATAATCAAACAATCTCACGAACCTCCAACGTTTATTGGACTTTTCGATAATTGGAATCACAACTACTTGCGGGATTATCGTCCCTTCGAGTCATTCAGACAATCCTTCGAACATCAACCCAATCAAAACCATTTTCCTTCACAACTAAAAACCAAAATCTCTCATTTTGACTCTCAGCTCAAATATCCTTTGAGAATTTTGAAAAACGAACCAGAACATTTGCCCCCGGACGTCGATGTTTCCAGAAAAGAAATCCATTTAACTTACGACGATTTCGTCACTACTTTCCACATGAATCCCGACGACTTTGACAAACTCCCCGAGTGGCGACGACAGAGACTCAAACAAGCGGCTGGACTTTTTTAATTTTACCCTCTCTCCGGCCCTCAGCCTCCCGATTCTTTTTAATTCATTGTAGAATAGTTTCGTGCGTCATTTCTATTTTAGAGACCAATAAAAGTTCTGGAAACAAGAAAAATTATTTTTTTTCTCGAAAATTTATAGTTCGAGAAGCGATTTTCATAAAATTGGAAGAAAAATCAAAATTTCTGGGTCTTTTTCCTTTTTTTTTTATCAACAACGTTTTTTCATCCCCAGACTCGACACCCTAGCGAAGAATTTTACCCCCGGAAGCCCTTAAACTGCAGAAAACCGAAATTTTACCGAATATTATTTTATTTTTGGATCGATTGAAAAAAAAGGACAATGAATAATTGAGAGAAATTAATCGTTAAAAAAGTTGATTGCCCACGGGTGGGAAAATGATTTACGACGACGTGTCCATGGACTCCAAGTCGACGGTACGAACCGTCTCCTCCTCGACGATTATCGGACGCACTTCCTTCGTCAGGATGGCGGTCGTGCCACGATTGTACCGATACGAACCCAATCTCTTGCCTTTCACGTTCGCCTCGTCGTACGGACGCAGATAATCGACCGCTCGGGTGTCAAAATCGACGCCTCGGATCTCGGTCTTTCTTATCACACACAAATCCACGTTCGAACCGGAGCCCAAGTCGTTGAAAACACCGGCACGAATCGCGTCGGCCACCAACGTCTTTCCTTCTTCCTCCTGGGAGCGAAAATATCGAGATAAGAAAATTTCATTCCGGTTTTTTCGCCCGAATGCTCAAGTTTTCCATCAAATATTAAAAATCTTTTTTTTTTTTAACGAAACTCAATTTTTCCGAAATATTCTTCATTTTTGGAAGAAAAACAATTGAAATGGATCGAAAAAAAAATTATTGCAACTTTTTGGAGAATACATTTCTGCATAGAAGTAAATTCGTCAAATATTTCGGAGCCCTGCTCGTTCCAAAGAATTTTTCGCTCGAATTTCCCCAAAGCAGCCCATCAAAATTGCTCACAATCAAGGAAAGACGCCCCGAGATATTAGGGCACAGGAAATTGTTAGCAAAACTTTACCGTCATGTCCGGTTTCCATCTGCTCTCGAAAACCGACATAGCGGCGAGAGAACCGGAGCCCATAGTTGTGTAATGGAATTTCTCGGAGGAGCCGTGCGGGAAAATGGAAAACAAATGTGGGCCGTTGATGTCAACGCCGCCCACAATCAATGCAGCTCCGATGTGTCCTTGATGACGGAACAACAATTGTTTCAGCATCATATTCGCAGTGGAAACAGGAACAACGCGTCCTGTATTAAGACGATGAAGTTCCAATTGACTCGCAATCATTTGAGTCGTCATATCTGTGTCTGCGGCTGTGCCAGCTCCGCAACAGCTATCAAAAACCCCAATAATTCATCAGCATCTCGAAAAAACCGTCTGCAAATTATTTGAGTCGGGAAAATCCGGATTTTCTATCAATTTTTGCACAAAAAAGTTGTTTGTTTTCGTTTCCAAATGAATTTTCAGTCATTTTTTTCCTCTATACGTTGACGATTGGAAAAAAGAGTCACGGCATGCAGAATAAAAAATAAGTAGCAATGTCGATGGGAATGTGAAGAAATGGAAAGTAAAGATTGAAAACTCACTAAATATTGGCCGCAAGAAAATGAATTTTGCTGCAATTTTTGTCAGCGACAATCGTATCCTCTGTGGCTCGTGTATCTGCGCCCAGAATCACTCCGTCCTTATAAACGATGCCCACGATGGTCGTACCAGTTTTTTGGGCTTTCGGAGCAGGAAATCCTTTCTTGGCAAGCAAGTCATTCCTACGAGAGGTCGAAAGAGAGAAATCGTTCGTGAAAAACGAGGTTAAGTCCATTCATTCGAATAATTCGAGACGCACGGAAATTGAGAGCGAAAACGTTGAAATTTGAGGGATTTGTTAATGTTGAATATATTTTTGGATATTAATGTGATTGAGAGTGAAAAACACATCGACGAGAAGCTGAAAATCACGTCGTAAAATTTTATTCATTTTTCGAAATTTTTTCGACTTCCCTCCGCAGGTTTTTGCTATTTTTTTCATCTTTTATTAAAAAGCCAATCAAAAGCTTCGTCGTTGTGGATAATTTTTGAGTGAATTGCAGTTTTTTATTGTGGGGGAAGAAAAATAATTCGATAAAAGTGACACAGCATTATTGCGATTTGAGGTTATGTGACATGAATTACAAGTCGAAAATTAACGTCGTGTTTCACAGGATTATTGGGAATTTAGATTATTTTAGATTGACGTGTACCTTTGACAAAGATCGAAAGAAAATCCTGGCGCTGGGATTTCCGGCACAAGAAGCGACGTCATTTTTCTCTATTCGGAATATTTGTTTGCGGAATTGAGACGAACAGCAAGCGCGAGAATGTCGAACACACAACCACAAAACTCACTCAACACCGGTGGCTGAAAAGAGAGTGCGGGCGAGAGAGAGAGAGAGAGGGAGATCTCTAATGATACAAAAGCTTGAGCGATGTAAACTTTTCGCTCGCAAACGTCGAGTCTTCGAATTTTTTTCATTTTTTATCATTCGCGGACGACAAAACTCACGATGAAATGATTTATTGAATGCTTTCATCGATAAAAAATTTGAAACTTAATTTGAATGAATTTTTCCGAACCGCGCGGTTACATTACCGGAAAAATGACGAAGAAAAAACCTACGTATATTTTAAGGACCTTTTGCGGTAGGTCGGAATCCTAGATTGAATTTTTCTCGGGAAAACTTGATATTTTGAGGAAAACGATAAATTATGAGTCATTCTGCTTAGCCAACGAAGCGAATGTGACTTATTTTCCCTAAAATGTATCCGGGAAGGTTGTCTCTGATTTTCGGTCATCTTGATGCGGTCAAGTATACGCGCGGGTCGGCAGCAAATTTCATGCATTTCATGCTTTTGCCATTTTCCCGCATCGGTTCGAACGTTTCTATTGTCAAACGCAGTGTCAAACATATTCGATTTCCAGAATTCGAGGAAAATTCAATTCACGATAGTTTCTGCTTTGGATCTCGATTGAAACTCAAATTTAGTCCTGTGATATTTCAGGCCAAACTAGTTTCGACGAACGATTTTTGTTCTAAACTGATTATTTGTCGATTTTCAAGTTTACACTTGTCTGTGTTGAGTATTTCCCTAAAAACTAGTTCGTCCTGCAGAAACTCAGTCAAGACTAGTATTTCTGGCTGTATTCCGATCGAAACTAGTTTGTCCTAGGAGGATCTAGCGTGACCTGAGATCGGGTTTGGTATGCAACCTTCACCGCACACGATCCAACATATATGTGTCAAATCTTCAGCTGCATTGGACATATCGGTGTGCGTGTGTTTTTTTTTCATGTGCGGTGTTTTTTTACGTTGTATGATATTCGGTACGCACGCACACGAGTCGCACGTTGCTCGATGCTCATAAAAAACACTAAAATAAGAAGAAAAAACAAACAGTACGGAGAAGTTAGTGCTGGAGAGATTATAAAGAAAAATCGCGATGTCGAATCGCCGAGGGACCGACGGATCTTCATCCCCGTCGGTCGAACACAAGGACAAGAACGATTTCAGTCTCTCAAACAGTAATCACTTGTCCCGGGATAATAACCTGCGAGCTCGGGACGAAACCGATCATTTTACAGGTGAACAAAGATTTTGTTTATTGTCGTTAATGCCAAAATAAAAAATCTACGTTCTCCCAACAAAATGACATTCCATAGTCGAAAAAAAAAACTTTTTTTTTAGTTTCCAAATTTGTAGACTCAACTTTTAGAATACACATTTATTTCGTGAATTTTGCACACTGAGTCTGTGAGACCCCGTTACTAAAAATGCATCAGATGCTCCCAAACTTCTAATCTAGAGTTCAAACTGTGCAACGATCCATTCCCTGTTTTAAAAAACCTTCGGGTCTCCCAGACCCGGTCGCTCGACCAGCTCAGATTTATCATTTCTCCAAACTCGGCAATTTTTTTGTCTCAAGGCTCGAGCACAGAGGGAACTTCACGAGAAACCAGACGCGACGAGAATCCCTTCAGTTTTAAACACTTTTTGAAAAAAGACTCGAAACCCAATTACAACTTGTCCGGGGCAAGGCCAAAGGTTTATTCCCCTGCCCGTATCAGCCCATCCAACGTCGGGTCCGACTCGGATGCCAAATATCCTTGCAACCCAACGAAACTGCCGGATTTTGTTCAGGACCATCTGGTCATCGAGCAATGTTATTTAAACCAAGAAGCGGCTGCTGCCGGTGCTGCAGCCATTCCCCTTGTCGCCGATATCGACAATCTGCCCGATTTTACAATAAACAATGCGGAGCGACGACAAAGCGCAAGGTCCGCCAGATGCGAAGCCGAAAAACCACAAATCTCTTGCGACTTACCGTTTGACCTTACCGGCGGTCTGGAGCGGAGGAAACATCGCAGTAACCCTGGCCCTGACAACGGAGCGTGCAATAATCCACCCATGGCTTATCCCAGGCCTAACCAACTCCCTGTCCGCCAAAATGAATCCGCCAGAAATATACAAACCTTTCCCTTCGACTTGCCGTCTTCGACCGCAAGCTCCAGCCTCTCCGATCCCTCAGGACCCAACAATTCACCCGCCAATGAAAACAGCGTCAATAAATCTCTCCCGGACTTCTTGAACGATGGGCCCATTCGAAATCGCGTCACCGGGGAGAACGACTCCTCCTTGGATCTGCCAGAGAGACCCGACACCGGGGTAAGATATTATTCTTTCCTCCTGCTCGTGGCTTTCGATGTTTCTGTCTAATTCAAATTTTTACTCCTTAAAGCATTGGGCTCTGGAGAACGAGAGACTGAGAGAGGAACTCAAAATCGCCAGACGAAACGTTGCAGAAAAAATGAGGATGTATGTCTTTGCTCTGACCCATTGATCCACGAGTTTTGCATTTTTTTTGAAGACTCGGCACGATTTTAATCCAAAAAATCGTGACAATCGTTCGCCTCGTAATTCTTACGAAATTTCAACATTACAGGATAGAATCTCTAAAGACAGAACTGTCGTCGAGGAGAAAAGCCGATCAAGACGAGACTGCACATTTGGAAAAGGCGATGGAACAGGTCGAAGTTAATTTGAAGCGGAGCACCGTGAGTCAAGAATTTTTTCTCTTTTTAAATTGATCCTTTGCAGCAAAAAATTGATGAATGAATAAAAATTGATGTTTCGGTCGCTCAGAAAAGGGCAACGAGCGCAGAAGGGGCTGTCACGTTACTGAAACAAGAAATGAAAGCCCTAACGGTGAGCCTTTTACAAATTCCCAAAAAATCGTGATTTTTACTGGTCGATGTGGTTTTTTAATAACAGCCTCTTCTTACCAGGCGGAGGTGTCGATACTGCGCTCGGAGAATCGCGAATTGAGGAGCTTAGCTGGAGCGGGCTGCTCGGACTACCGATATCCGGGAACAGACAGGAGAATTAAAAAATTGAGTGACGAGCTGCGCGCTGCTGCGATCTCGGCCGAGGGTTCTCTAAGGTTATTTGATAATTTTGCAAAATCATTCGATAGATTCAGCACTAACCCTCGATTTCTCCCATGGGTCAATTTGACCCAGTGTGGCTAGTATTGAATTTCCTGCCCCGATTTTAAATTTTCTTATCCCTGTGAAGATTCGTACTCACCGATCGAACCCCGTGCTCCAAAATCCGACGCGCGTTAGTCCGGGTCCTGCAGACCCAGTGTGGAATTTAAAAAAAAATGAATAATTTTTTTGAATTTTCTCCATGCAGGCAATTAATGTCGGGAGTGAATAATTTGAAAGTGATGGCAACAACGTTGGAGAATATCGACAGGATAGAGGACAGAACCAAAGACTATTTACAAGATTTTGAGGAAGAAAACGCGGCTGGTCCGGCGTTATAATGAGCAAATAAGTGTGCAACGTCCAGGAGGGTCCTCTTCCAAGTTCCCGAAGAAAGAAAAAGCAGTAAAGAATCCTCGTAACAATTTTGGGCAAGAAATTCAGCAAATCGTAACGGCAAGATCCTGAAAATCGCTTCTCAGCTTTGACTATTATACAAGTTTTAAAAGTACGAAAAAGAAACACACGTAGTTTATCGATAAAGAATTATCGCGTCCCCTCAATCGCTTCGGCTTCGTTCCAGAACATTTCTCCTCCCTTCCGGGTCGAGGCAAAGGGATTTTTTGTTATAATTTATTTGTTGTACTTTTGTATCGCCACCGAGACTCATTCGGTTGGAGAAACAAAAAGAAAAATGCAAGAGCTCGAGTTCCGCGGAAATCCATGACGTTTGTCTGCAAAGCACGAACAAAACGGTTTGAAAAAAATTGGCCATTATTTTTGGTACACTTTGCACAAAAACGTTGCGGACTACGTAAAAGAAAAAAAAACACATCGAGTACGCGAGAAAAAAACGATGTGCCACGAGAAGTAGAAAATTACGTTTTCCTCAAAAATCATGAATTTATTTTTCCCTCCATCGGTTTATTTGTTGACAAAATGAAATTAGTTCCTTCGGTCACGAAGAGGCACGATGTATTGGACTAATTTCGTCGCAACCAGTCGAGACTAATCGTCTACCCTTTCCCCTAAGTTAATTAAATTATTTTACAGCCATTTGCGTTGAGCTTTTTTATTCCCCTGCAAAATGTAAACGAGAATGGTTGGGAAGAAAAAACCTCCTTTTCTTATCGATGTCGCCACTCATCGAAATATTTTTATAATGTTATTCGATGTAGATAAACAATAAAGTAAGCCCAACATATAAAAATGATTTTCATTTGAAAAAAAAGGTTAAAAAAAGTGAAGAAGCAGACACACTGGGTCAATTTGATCCAGGCGTTAAAAAGCTTCAGGGCGAAACTCTCAATTCCTAAATTTGCAGCTCGCGACCCTAAAGTAAGAAAAAAACGTTCGGAAACTGTTTTTTTTTTCAATTTTTCAGAAAATTGCGATCGTCGTCACTATTTTTGGCGGATTCGATCGAACGATTCGCTGCTTTGCCATGCAGGAGCTCTTCGGCGTGAAAAACGGAAGAGAATCGTGGAGATATTGACGGTAAAGCGACGATCCGGTGGATTTTTTATGGCCATCAAAAGTTTGAAGTTAAAAAAGCAAATCGAAGCGTCGCGGGGCTAAGAAAATTCGTCAAAAAAGCTCAGCAAGTCGGTCTGAGTTTCGGTGTGGCTGATTCTTGTGTTGAGCCAAGATCTTGCCGAGGAATTGGGCAACGTGGACTGTAGATTAGGGGCGCGAGTCATGAGGGTCTGAGTTTCTGCGGAAATTGCGTTCGAGTCATGGACAAGTTCGGGCCAGGCGGTTTGTGTCTGAATATCGGAGAGTCCAAGGTCCGAGGCGCGGAGGATATCGTTGCAGGTTTGTGTGTAAGTGTTGCTGTAGAGGAGTTGTTCGATGTTGTGGAAGTTTTCGGTGGTTTGTGTCTGGTTGTTGGAGCTGAGCGCAAAATTTCTGGAAGCGACGAGTTCGTTGTCGAAATAATTGTCGCTGTTGGAAATGAGCGTCGCGGGGTTACTCGATATCGCTTCGGTTTGGGTCTCTATGCTGCTGAAACGATCGGCAAAGCTGTCGATCGTCAACATCGGGTCTGACCTTGAAGATATTCCACGGGTATTGTCCTCGTAAGAGTAACAAGAATTCTCGACGAGATTAAGGCAATTGGCTTGTTCCGGAGCGTAGAAAGAGACGAGGTCGGTTTGGGTGACACTGTCGCTCAACGCTTCGAGCAAATCTTTGCCAGGACTGGTCTGCGTGCCCAGGGAAGTGTTTTTTTCCTCCCAGAGGTCTTCGAGAGCAACGCCATTGGCCAGTTCCAAGGAGCTCGTGGAAAAGCTGGAAAATTCGTCGGAGGCGAATTTTTCAGCCGGAGCTGAATCCTTTTTCGCTTTTTTCTTTATCGGAGCTTTCAGGGAATTTCTCATCGTTTGGGTCTCCACAGTTTTCTTGACGCGTCTCTCTTTCGACAGACTCTGCGTTTGCGTCTGACGGGACTCCCGACGCTTGCAGCTCTTCGACGGACTCGGTGTTCTTTTCTGACGTTTTCCTTCGTCCGTTTGTACTGCCACGTCGAACGAAATTTTCACTGTATTCTGCGCCACGAAACAATTTGCTCGAAGCGGCAAAATCGCCACTGGCTTGTTGATACTCTGTGTACTTGACACTGCAACGTGGTGAACCAAGGGTGGAGTTTTCCCTTGTGGCTTACGACTGCAATTTAAAAAAACATTCGATTACGAAATGAAATCACGAAAAATTCCATTTTCCTCAATATTTTCTATTGCGATGTCTTGGCAATGGAATTCTCGCTTTTTTGCCTTGAGAGGGTTGGCTACGTACGGCGATATGATAAGAATTTAATTAAATTTCGTGATAATATTCTTTAGCATTAAATACGATGACACAATTTTTTTTTTTTTTCATCTACATAGTTCTCGAGTAATTTGAGTTTACAATACATGGGTCTCTGAGACCCGGAAAATTGAATAAGCTCATGGATTTCAGAGAATTCATAGAAATCGTTTTCTCTTCTTTGCAAAGCTTCTCAAGGATCAATTCCTCGGGTCAGAATGACCCGGTTAGTGAAATCCCAAATAAATTGGTTTTTATGGTAAAGAAAAATTCTTACGTCAGAGTTTTCTTGTACTTCTGGTCCACAGCGTGAGAGGATCTTTTGCAATGAGTGAGCAGAGCCTCGTAAGTGCCGAAAACTCTGAGACAAGCGCAAATGAATTCAACTCCACAAATTCTCGAATGAGCCATTTTTGCTGCCTCCGTAGAGAAACTCTTGTCACATTGTTCGCAGCCAAATTTTTTATCGGCATGAACTTTCAAATAGTGCTGAGGGAAAAATGACATTTTATTATTTTCCAAAAAAAAAACACTGGGTCTGTGAGACCCAGAGGACTTTTCATTGGGTATGGACTCAATTTTCGTATATGGATTTGAAAAAGAATGTCAGAATGGATGGAAATGTTTAATTTGACATTCTTGGGTCTGTCAGACCCACAGCTCTTGGAAACTGGAAGCAAAACGTCAGAGAGAAGTTTGAATTTTTTAAAATGAATCAGAAACTTTTTATTAATATTTTTTAGGGATTTTGACGTTTTTTTATTTATTTATTTATTCGTTATTTATTATTTATTAATTTTGTTTATTTTTCGACTCACCTGTTTCAGATATTTCATTGTCCTGAAATAACGGCGTGACTTGACGGCGTAAACGCACATTTTTTCGGGACAGTGATAACGAACATCTTCTTTGCTGTTTTTTGTCAAATTCTTGTGCTCGTGAATTTTCAAAACATGCATACGAAGACGAGACTCGCTGCTGAATGTCACACCACATTCCTCGCATCTTACTTTGTTTACTATGACACTGAGCTCCTCGGCCTTTGGACAAACTATCTTCACGTACTTTTCGTTCGAATTCTCATTGTTGCCTTGCTCCATTTGATAATTAAATATCAAAACAATATTTCTCTCGATTTGAGGGTATAGTTTCTATTTACATTTTTCCCATCAAGTCCGGCTGATGCTATAATGTTGCAAAGAAAACCTATTGAAACACGTCAATATTTACAGCGAGGTTGGGTGACACTCCTAGTACTCATTATGCCCACGTAGCGCTGGGATCGCGGAGTTTTTGAATTCCTCTAAACCAGAAGCCGATACTTCGCACTAGAATTTAGAAAAATCTTCAAAAAATACTTCGGGAAGGAAATGAAAATCTGTAGAACGTAATCAATTTAAGAACTTGATTTTCTAGTCACTTGAATTTTTTTTTTAGCATTGAACAGAACATTTTCTAGAAAATAAAAAATCCGGCAAATATTCAATTCCAATAAATTAGCCAATACCTGAGCTAAAAAATGTTGGTCCGTGTGTTTTTTGAATCTTATATCATAGACTTCCAGCTGTTGAATTGGTTGAGCATTGACAATGTAGAAAAATGAACGGAAATACTCGATAAAATCCTAAACAAATCGCTAAAAATCGAAAAATGGAAACAATCTAAAAAACCGAACGCTCATTTGAAGTTTTTACGAATCCAAATCAAACGAGTATAAAACGGAGTTTTAACCTTCAATAGCAAATGCATTACGATCATTCTTACGTCAAAATCTGACCGTCCAATCGAACCTCTCGGCCATAATTACGAATCCCCAAGCATTCGTTCTCGAGACATAAATTTGTATCAGAAAAATACAAAACATCGCCACGGCTGCGACTTTTTTCGCCATAACCTCAAAAAATAAATGAAAAAAAAAATAAAATAAAAAAAAAAATAATAATAATTACAAATCGTAGAAATGACCCAAAAAAATTGAAAAAAAAAAACAGATGAGACCCGAGATCGATTGCAAAGTCGAAATTTTAGAAATACTTACCTCAGAAGAACTGAACGACGCGCGAATGACCTTGAATTTAAAAAGAAAACATGGAAGAATGTGCGAGAAAGAAAAAAACTAATCTTCGCCACTTTTCAACAGTTGTGTCTTATCGGTTACGTGTTTAGGGAAGAAAGTTGAGGTTGTAGGGTTTCCCGATGTTGAGAAAAAGCAATGTAAGTTTTGGTATACGCCAAGGTATTCCTTAAATCCTCGATAACTCAATAAACAACGTCTTAAGACTGTTTGGCGACTTAGAAACGAGGGCTGAAGAATCTATAGTTAAAATAAATGGAACGGGGCAGGGTACATATGGAAGCTGATGGCCTGGCTATCCGTGCATATTTAAACGGTACTCCACGGTTGTAGCTTCGAGCTGCATCCAACAGAGGACCTAACCATTTTCCAACGTAGCGGACCTTTCCTTTTTTTTTGCAACAAACAACAACAAACCTTTGGCGGTTCCACCCTCTTAGAAATCGTAACGACTAACAATCTTAATATCCACGTACTTGGAATAGTTCGTTTATCAACGATTTTCTCCAAGTAACAAGCAAGAACAACAAAAGGTAAGAATTTTTCACTCTTTACCGACTTAAAGGGGTCTGTCAGACCCCGGAGTGCGAGGAAACGACCAAAAAGTAGATACACATTGCTCTCAGACACCCTTGATATAAAAAAAAATAAAAGTTAAATTTTCCTTCAAATTTTTCCAATTGAAACGTGTAAAGAGATTTTTGCCGATGGAAAAAGTGAATCGTCGAATTTTTGAGCTTTCAGAAATTTTTTGATAATTTTTTTTGTTTTTTTTTGAAAACTGGAGAAAGGTTTTTGAAGCTTGTTTCGTTACGATTATTTTTAGCTCCAACATGTCGATGTTATCGGGTCCCAGTTATGCGGCGTACGGCTACGCCACCCAGGGCGGTTTCGGCAACCAGACGGTTGTCGATAAAGTACCGCCGGAGATGCTCCACCTGGTGGACGCTCATTGGTACCAATTCCCGCCGATGAACCCCCTGTGGCACGGAATTCTTGGCTTTGTCATCTGTTGTTTGGGAATTGTGTCCGTCATAGGAAATGGCATGGTCGTTTACATTTTCAGCTCGACCAAGAACCTCCGCACCCCGAGCAATCTCCTCGTTATCAATCTTGCCTTTTCCGACTTCCTCATGATGTTCTGCATGTCGCCACCCATGGTATTTGCCGCGAATATTATTAGCCCCTTGTGAGCAGACATGGGGGCAGGATCTATGGCAAAGTCACTAACAGGTCTTCGTTCAAATGGGCATTATTTCTAATCTATCAAAGATTTCTGGCCAGTTCTTGGACCAATCGTCGAGCAATTGTTTGGCCTCGATCTGAAAAAAATTAATCCAAAAAATATTGATCCGTCCTCAAGATATTTGCAGTCAAAGTTGATGTAAAAAATTCATGCGAAGAGCCAAGTGGCCATGATGGTTGGTTTTGCTCAAAAACGTAGATCTCGAAAACTACCGAGCCAAAATCGAGATTTCTGGTCTACATCGAAAGGTAATCGTTTGAGCTTGCTCCGAAAAAAAAAATATCTCGAAAAACATTGATCCGTTCGTAAGATATTCACGGTCAAACATGCAACAAGTCATTCGGACGCTTTCACAATTTTAAAACCGAGCCCCATGTCTGGGCATAAATGATCAGGAAACTTCTTCACTATCCATTAGTGACTCAACCCATTTCGTGAAATTTGGATTTAATTACCAGGTGATCAACTGCTATTACGAGACATGGGTATTTGGACCGTTGATGTGCGAGATCTACGCTATGTTAGGCTCCCTGTACGGATGTAGCTCCATCTGGACAATGACGGCTATCGCCTTTGACAGATACAACGTGATCGTGAAAGGATTGGCCGGCAAGCCATTGACCATCAATGGTTCTCTTCTCCGAATCCTCGGAATCTGGCTCTTCGCTCTCATCTGGACAGTGGCCCCGATGCTCGGATGGAACCGGTAAACAATTTTATTCTGAATCACATAGTAGAAGGGGAATTCCACTTTACATATGAATGACTCCCTGGAAGGGGTCACTATTCCTGCTTTTTAATGGGTTTTTACAGTTTCTGGGGTTTCTACATTTTTTTTAGAGCTTGGGTGAGAATCCAATGCTCGTTCAGACGCAATGGCTTTGAAGGGCATCACAAAAAGTTGACTTCAATGAAGGGGTACTATGTAAAAATTTTAAAATTTGCAGATATGTGCCTGAGGGCAACATGACAGCGTGCGGTACGGACTACCTCAACAAGGACTGGTTCTCGCGTTCGTACATCCTCGTGTACAGCGTCTTCGTCTACTACATGCCATTGTTCTTGATCATCTACAGCTACTACTTCATAATTGCTGCAGTATCTGCGCACGAGAGGAACATGAGGGAGCAGGCGAAGAAGATGAACGTTGCGTCGCTCCGATCGTCTGAAAATGCAAACACCAGCGCCGAGTGCAAGCTCGCGAAGGTAAGAAGTTGAGAGCGAATGGAAAAACGGAACTTAATTTCCTCTGGACGTTGATCGGTAACTGAGGAACCTTCCGCCCTAACCCAGGTCGCCCTGATGACCATCTCCCTCTGGTTCATGGCCTGGACCCCATACTTGGTCATCAACTATGCCGGAGTCTTCGAAACCGCAAAGATCAGCCCTCTCTTCACAATCTGGGGTTCCCTCTTCGCCAAGGCAAACGCCGTATACAATCCCATTGTTTATGGCATCAGGTGATTCCCAAAAATGTCAACCCGGTTCTAATTATCATATTTTTCAACCCCACGTCAAAGTTTGGTCAGCAATCGATACCAAATTTTCTAACATTCCATTTATTTTTCACAGCCATCCAAAATACCGAGCTGCCTTGTTCGCAAGATTCCCATCTCTTGCATGTGGCGGCAATGAGCGATCGGCAGCGAGTGACGCAACATCCACCGTATCGGGTGTGACAACGGTTTCCGACGCCGAAAAGTCATCTGCTTAAGCATCGACTTTCCACCCGATCGAGGACGAGCATGAACAGTAATACCGACGGGGCCACGAATGGAAAATAAAAACGAGTGACGAAACAAAAGTTGACAATAAACAGGAGAAAAATTGTAAATATAGGAAAAAAAGATTCGAGCGAAATGAGAGACTCTTGTGTGGTCCGGGTCGGTATTGCAGTTCGAGAGGCCTCGGTCGGACAGCGCGAATCTCTTTGTCCCATCATCCGAAGAGCTGAATGAAGAGAAAACAAAAAAAAACACCAGCCCGACCTTCGTTGAAATTCCGAGGACTGACGAGAGAATGAGAAACAAATTCGAACATTGCAGCACTGCGGAGGATTCGTCTATCGTCGAGTTTACGACTCGTGCAAGCACCACAAACGCGGGTCGTTTATTACTTGGTCGTCATAGAACGAGTTCGCCGCTAAATCACTGCAAATATCGAAGAAATCCTCGCTGGAACATGGTCGAAGCTAAACAGGCTACGACGACGTTCCACCATGATAGCTGATCCGCGCGAGGACATCGCGAAGCGAAACAAACATCGAGAAATCGCTTTTCACCATTTTCGCGAAGACAATGTTGTATCTGAATTTTAATTTTGTAACATTAAATAAATTCTACAAGCAACTGAAACCTCATTCTTCACTTTGATCTATCACAAACGAGCGTTTTCCGAAAAATAACTAAAATCGACTTATACTATGAGACCCGACACATGGCATACGCGAAAGAACGCGCCAAAAGCCAGCGTACGGCCGAGCGCCGAAGTTTTCCTTTTAACCACGCTATAATATCCGGAAAATGTTTGTTTCCATAAGCAGTTCTCTTTTTATTGCTCAAAATTGAAATTTATTCAACATCGTCGAATCCAATGAGGCAGATAAATAATTCGACTTTCGCAAAACTAATTTACACCATTTTCTGTCCCTTAATTAGCTTTTGCTTTTCCCCCACGCTCGGTTAAATCACAATTTCAAGTACTGAGGCTGACGTTGTTTTTCTTATCCCAAAAAATAATTAATTTTCGCTGTTTCTCATTTTTCTCTTTAGAAATATTTCTTTTTTTTTCTGGTTTTTAACGTGCAGAATAAGTGTCAAGGTGTACCTGACAAGCTTAAGTCTCTTGGTGATGTGTCTCGATCAGGCGTCGGCTGCTGGAGCTGCGCCTGCTGGTGCTGCGGGCTTATTCTCATCGGCTCCAATGAGCAGGCACGGAAACTTTGCGTGCAACGCCGCACGATACTTCGGATGGCTGAGAATTGAAAAAAATTATTAACTAAGCACCTCAAGCTACCTGGGTCAAAGAGACCCGACAGTAGTGACACAGTAAATTCATAAATTGGACGTACCTCACTGCGTAAACGATAGGATTGTAACAAGCATTTGTCTTGGCACACAAGGATCCCCAAATAGTAAATAATGGACTTATGTTGCCTCCAAAAATTCCGGTGTAATTGATCACGAGATACGGGGTCCATGCCGCGAACCAAAGAGATATCGTTGTTATTGCCACCTGTTGATGAAAATTCACATCAACGCCAGGATTTTAGTTTTCATACAAATTTGCGGGAAAAAATCAATCTTTTATTATTTTTATATTTATTTATTATTCATTAATCAATTTATTTATTTATTATTTTTCATTAATTAATTAATCCATTTATTTATTTATTTCACTCTAATAAATAAATATTATAATAATAAATGAAATATTAATGATTAAAATAACGAAACAATAACAATAAATTATAATTACATTCGAAATTTTCAGAATATTTTTAATTTTCGTTGTTTCAACTTGTCGATTTGGAATTAAGAAAAAATTTCAACTTACTTTGGCGAGTTTGACTTCAGCGCTCTCTCCTTGCTGTTCCCCGCTTCTGAGCGAGGCAACGTTCATCTTTTTCGCCTGGTCCCGCATCCCTTTTTCGTGAGCAGCGACCGTCTAGAATTTGGGGCAATTTTTTCGTCAGTTTTTCAAGCCCCGGCTTCATATTTCGACGCGCTCGTTGAAATACTCACAGCAACAATGAACCAATAGGAATAAATAATCGTAAACAACGGTGTGTAATAAACGAAGATCGAATACACGAGAATGTACGAACGGGACAGCCACGCTTGGTTGAAATAGTCCGTGCCACAAGACGTCATGTTCCCTTCCGGAACGTAACTACAGAAAAAAGAAATCGTAGCGTATTTAAAAAAATAAATTCTTTAAAATTCACAATTCAGTCAGGAATAAAATCTCGAGTTCGTTCCACTCACCGATTCCATCCCACCATCGGAAATATCGTCCAGACGAGAGAGTGCGTCCAGATTATGAGTATTTGGAGAATCGCTAAATTTATTGTCAATGGTCTGCCGTTCATTCCCTTAACAATGACGTTGTAACGATCATAGGCGATCATAGTCATTGTCCAAATAGATGCACCGCCGCAGAGTGAGCCAATCATTGCATAAATATCGCACATGAGAGGACCTGCCGAAAAGAGAGTTCGAAATCGAAAAATGTTGGAAGAACGAGAAAGTTTCTTCTTGCAAATTCCGATGACAAGGAAAACGAAGATTTTGTTTTCTGGACAAAAAATATCGGAAGGATCGAAAAAACTACGACGAATTTTTTTTTTTTTTATGAAAATCGAAAAAAAATCGAGATTTTTTGTTTTTTATTTTTTTTTTACTAAAATTTACTGACCTAGTACCCACGTCTCGAACCAGCAATTTATCACCATCGGCGGCGACATCATAATCATCATAAGGAAATCCGAAAATGCGAGATTTACTACGAGCAAGTTACTCGCTGTCCGGAGGGTCGGAGTTACGAGGAATATATAAACGACCATCCCGTTACCAGTCCAGCCCAGGATTCCTATCACCACCATCACCAAACCGAGGATCTTGTGCCAGATTGGATCCATCGGTGGGTATTGATACCTGATCACGATTTTTGCAACAATTCCATCATCGAATTTTTGTCGAGAAAACAGCCAACCGTACAAGCAAATCTGTCATGATTTTTTCATCCGGACAGAACCGAAATATCTCGGTCAAAATTTTCTGGGTCTTTTTACTAAATGAATATTAAAAAATAAAAAAACTTTCATTATTCTGTCGATTTTGAGAAATGAAAAATCCTCAAAATTCGAGAACCGCCAATAAAAATTTGAAAACTGAAAAATTGCACTGTAGAGTGAATTTTTGACTTGGAATTGCGAAAATTCTTCACGACTCACCAATAAGGATCGACGAGGTGCAACATTTCTTCAGGGACTTTGTCGACGACCGTGTGGTTCGAGAATCGCATGAATTGTCGAGCAAATTTGGGTCCGACGGTGACGAGAGTTTCCGTGAGGATTCCGGCCATGGGTGAGGTCAGAGTCGCGCCTGGATTCATGGCGGTGATGGCCATATCTGTCATGGTGGGTTCGATCGAGGACGCCATAATAATTATCTGCAAATTAAAAAATAAAAAAATCCCGTTTCCTCCTCTCGAACTATCAAATTTTTATCATTCGCTTATGAATTTCCCATCGTCGAGTCTCTCGCGACAGAATTTTTCGTCTTCTCAGACACACTGGGTCAAATTGACCCGAAGCGTAAATTCACCGGGGATCGCGGGATTTTGGTAAGATCTTGATGAAAAAAATCAGGCACACACTTTCGACCTTGTTCTCCAAAGTCCCATCGTAAAAATTTGGAAAATCTCAAAATTCGAGACTCAAAAAATTATCCAAAATCACGACCCCCGAGAAAATTCATCACTTCACAGAAAAAAATCACATTTCCTTGAATTTTCGGCTCACGAACAACCAACGACGATAAAAAAGTTCCGGGTCCCACAGACCCAGTGTGTATACAAAGGGTTAAAATTCGAAGAAAAATGATTTTTCAATTTTCTCGTGTTTCCAAAAATTAAAAAAATAACTTTTTTTAAAATTCGTTCTCTTGTTTTAATAACAATTATTTCTCTATTCTTCCCGCTCACTGGGACTCGATTTATCGTAAAAACATGCACCACCAGTCACGACGAGACTTCAACGATTACAATTAATGTTATTCCATTTTTTGTTCGGCGATAATACGCACATTTTTGTTTGTTCGTAAATCCACGAGTTTCCCGTCCAAAGAAAAAATATGATAAAACTTTGAAATTGGATTAATTAATTATTTAATTAATTAATCAATTTATTACACTAAATGGCAAAAAAAATGAAATTTGACTCGAAGGAGGCCTGGGATTTGCGGTTTTGTTGGCATGAACATTCCGTCCTACCGACTCGGGATCGTACGTCGTCCGATGATCGAGCCACTCGGTTTTATACCGCGCGACGAATGTCGTTTCTAATAAAAATGCAAATAATCTAAATAATCATGAGAATGATATAAAAAAAAGGATAAGAAAATCTTCAATCCAATATATTCCGATGACACGAAGTTTCTCAAGGCTCTTGGGCCGACGATTCTTTGACAAATCTTATTAAACTTTTGACGATTTATTAGCATGTTCCGCTTCGAGATTCTGAAACCATAAAATCATTCCGACGTACTCTTCTCGATGTATTACCTTCTGACCTCGACCTTCATCACGTGGTCTCGGTCCTCGACGACGAGCATAATATTCGAGGCACCGCAATCAGCAAAAAAATTGGAAAAAAAATATTTTTTCGTGAGTTTTCTCAAAAAATTCGCTTTGGACGATCAAAACTCTCGCCGGACGTGGCGAGTGCGTGAAAACGCACTCCGCCACGTGGCCAAGCAATCCCGCTACGAAAGTCAGAAAAAAAATCGAAATCCACAATTTTTTTTTCACGTTTTCTTCAAATTTTGGAATTTCTCAAGAATCCCCTCAAATCATTCACCAAATGTTGTAACTCCCACGCTTTTTATTCCACTGAAAAAGACAGGAAACGTACAAAACGCCGATTAAAGCCGGCGAAGCCAGATTTTTCCTTAAAATACGATTATCACTTGCGAATAATGGAAAAGTTTGAAAAAGAAAACGATAAAATTTACGAAAAATAGAAAAGTTCGAAAAAAAAAATGAAAAAATGTGAAATAAATTCACGAAATAATTAGCTAATTGATATTTGCGTGTCCATAATTTTATAACGACCTTTCGGCGGTTCCTCGCGCTATTTTTTTCGATCGAGAAAAATAAATTTGTTACTAAAATCACTTGATGCTCCGTCTGATGGTCCGCGAGTGTTGGCTTTGTGAGTCGGCGATGGCGGACTCCAGTTCCTGGCTGAGGCGCAGCAGATTTGTCGGATCGCTTTGCAAAGCGATGTGTTTGAGGTCGTCAGAGTTATCCCCATTTTTGAGCATCAGGTCGAGCACAACGACGGGCACGAGCTGGTCGACGAGGGAGCGAGACGCCAACTGAACTTGGAAGCGCCATTCAAGGTCATGGTAGCGAGGCAATTGCAGGCCAATTTTGGTCAATGCCAAATCGACCTTCGCTTTTTCTGCCACATACAATTTGGTCAGTATGGTTTCCCTCTCGTCTTGGAATCCCAAGGAATTAATCAATTGCACAAATTGCGTTTCCGTCAATTTTTGCTTTCGCGCCTCTAGGAGCAAATTGATCAAAGCCTCCGTCCAGCTCCGTATCATTTCTGGCTCCACCTGGAGTTTCTCTGGCAAACGATTAGAAAAAAAAAAAAGTAAAAATTTATATATTTTTTATTTTTCTAAAGTTTAAACATTTTTTTTAATTTTTATTTTAATTTTTTTTAAATTTTTATAAATTCTAATAATTTCGAATTTTCCAATGCTTTTAATATGGCAACACTGTTGTGTAACCACTCTCCTTGAAGGGCGAAGAGGTCGATACGAAAATTTGTTTTTTTTCTTCGATGGTTTCGAAAGTTTAGCAAACTGGCCTAAGAGGCCGGAAATAAGTGTAGAGTAATAACCTAAATACGATCTTACGTGCAGCTGCAGCGTAGAGTTTGAAATTGGGCCCTTTTTGCAAGTAATCGAGAGCCAATTGGCCGAAATCGTGTAGAACTGAATAAGAAGAATTCAATTAGATCGAAGCATTCTGTGGGCAAAAATGAAAGGATTATAAATTTCCGAGGGAAAAGAATTTCCGTACCTTGAGGAGACTGTTCCGCGAGGAACAGTAGATGTTTTTTGTGTTCGACGAATAACAGAAACATTATGAATATTTTTGTTAATTGTCGCGAAATAATTGAGTCCAATGAGCGAATGAACAAGAGCGATGGAGTCTGTTAACGTAATATATGTGAGCAACAACAAGCGACCATTTATCTACATATTTTTTGAGGTTATGTTGCCCTTTTGACGTTTCGTACGAAAAGATCGAAGAACGAGGAATTCGTAACGATTTAATTGCCAATTAAAAAGAAAATAAAACGAACAAAATTAATTACGATGACGAATTCAGTGAATTTAGATTGTAAGCAATAATCAAAATGCACGAACAACCCGAGTCAAAACAGTATTTGAATAATCGCGAAAGAGTAAGAGGTTTAGCTAAAGTTCCGCTAGGAGCAGTGCGAATGAACGATCGTGGTGTGTTGGTGAAAGAGCCGGCCTACGCACGCGGTCAACAATCCAGCGAGTAGGAAAAACATCAATATTTACACGTTGTGACCTCTCGATTGGAGGCGCGCGTGTGTAGGAGTTGGATTTCCGAGAAAATATTCCGAAAGATCGATTTTCATAAGAAAAGTTTTCGATTGATTGTTAAAAATGGAAAGAACGGGGAGTATTGAGTGACGTGAAAAATTTGTCAACATCGTGTATTGATCGGGGCTTCGTAAATAAGTGAAAAAAAGGGAAAAAGGAACAAGGAAGTGTGTGAGGAGTTGATAGGAGGGGGTACGAATGTTTCTATTCGTTGGGACGAAGACAGAGCGTTCAAAAACATAGGACATACAAAATAGACACACACATAAAGATTCATCGCCGAATTTACTCGCGACTATACTCGCTCGAGGTACCGTGACGTCATAACTCTCAAATATATACGTAACACAAGCAAAGACAAAACGATACACAGACACGCGCGCACGCGTAGTTCCGCGCGTTATAAAAGTCGTTAGCGTGTGCGGTTCCGTGAAAAAACACCCGTCCCCGTGTGTATTCTTTCGTGTTATCAATAGAGACCGATAGAGTGAATAAAAAGGAGTTTAAATCCCGAAAGTTTGGTCAGTTGTTATTAAATTCGCAAAAATTGGTGAAAAATCAATAAATAATTGATAAATTCATGTTCCGCGAATAAAATCAAAGAAAAACAAAGAAGCTGCAACAGTGTGCGAGTGGGAACGTGTGTGTGTGTGTTTATACGGGCGGCCATGAACGTGTGAGAACTGGTAGTCGGTTGCGCGTGACACGGAAATTTTGGAAGAGGAAACAAGGGAAGAAAACAATAGACAAGTGAAATTGAAATAAAGTGAGTGGAATGGTGAGTGAGGAAAACGGGGCTTTTCGTTGAGTGTTGGAATTGCGATATAAATAGTGTTGGAGGGCGGGGAGGGGGTGGGGGTAAGAGTGTGTGAGCCCGCGTTGTTGTTGACTGCCAATCCGAAGGGCTTTTCGCTTGCGCGGCGCTGCTGCTTCCCGTGTTTTTCTCAGTCCTCGCGTGTGTGCGTCTCCGTACACATACACATCGTACGTGTTGCGATTACGAAAGTTAAATAAACAAATATATCGCCCGTATACATATGGCTGTAAAAAATCGCCATTTTCACAAGCCAAATCAACAACGATAGAGTTGGACAATAGTTATTTGTTTACAATACGCCATTCAGAGAGATCGAGCGAACAAAAACAAAATAAACAATCAAGTTTTGCTTCGTGTGTACGAGACGGAGAGTAAGCGAGAGAGATAGAAAGATGGACGCCCTGCGGGAGCAGGTGATGATCAATCAGTTCGTTCTCGCTGCAGGTTGCGCCAGAGAACAAGCTAAACAGTTGTTGCAGTCTGCACATTGGCAATTCGAGGTAATCACGTCGATAAACAAATCACACATACATATTCACTGAATACGCGCTCATGTGAATAACTTCACGTAAACAACAATATATACATGACTTCGTGTTTTCTATAGTTATATAGCATTCTCATACAGGTATACGTGCTATATAGGTATACGAGAGTTTTAAATACATTTGTGTTTCTAAACATATACAGGGTGCCCCAAAAGTGATATTGTGAAAATATCAACTTGTGTCCAGGACTTCATTCCGAGTAGAAAAGTCCTGTAACATTTTTAATTAGATCCATTGCTGACGAGTTAATTAGCTTTCAAGGTCAAGAGCATATTTTTATTTATAGCAATTTCTGTCGAAACGTTTCCAGATAGAGCAAAAGTCTACTGAACCTTTTTTAAAGATTACGAAATTCTCCGCAAAAAAGGTCCTGCGAGCAATTTTATATCTCCAGTGGCTTGGGCCCGGCGAACGGATTTAAACAAGCATCTTCCTTTTGCTTCGATCCGAAGACTGAACTCTGGAAGATACAAGAAATCTCCAGGGGACTTTTTTGTAGGAAATTTTGTTCTCTACAAAATTGGTCCTATGGAGTTTTGTCCTAGCTCCAGCCATTCTCGCAGGACACGCGATAAAACCAAACATAGCCTTCAACTTGGATGATCAATAACTCACCAGGAATGAGTCGGATCAAAAAATGTCACAGGACTTTTCTGTTTGAGATTCGATCCTCAACCCAACAACGATATTTATTACAATCACTTTTGGGACACCCTGTACACATTTTGTATACACATATATGTATACACGTATATAAACCCCCCTTGTTTTCACAACAATAATAGAATTCGTATTTTCGTAGCTCTTATTTTCGCAATGCCCGCCACATCTATTCACGCCATACATTCATACATTTTCCACATTTTTCTTGCACTTCATTGCATTGGTCGAAAAACAAAAACGTAAACAACGTTCGATTTCCTGAGAATCGCTCAATACAAAAATGGAGAAAAATTCGTCGAGTTATTACGATTCGTAAGGCCCAGCAAGGCTCAAGCTGGAGATTCCCTTTTGACCATCACAAATATTATGATTTCCGAACATTTTCCGTCCCTCGATGTGTCGAAATTGCTTGGCCTGTCGACTTAGTAATTATCATGGAAAGTGATAATAGTTCGAAAACCTGCCGCTGGATGGCGAGTGACTAATTTCGATCTCGCAAACGATAGTTGATTGGATTTTGCGAAACTCGAACCGATTCGCTCGATTTTTAAACGTTTCTTATTTTTTGAACGATTTTCGTTGTCTTTTCCAGACTGCGCTCAGTATATTTTTCCAAGAAGCAGCGATACCGTCATGCCCGCAAGGTCCAGGCGCTCATTTCGGACAGGTGAGTCGAGGCGAATCGCCTTATGACAAAAAAAATGAATAATTAATGATGGAAGAATTGAGAACCGCTGGGCAAACGACTCGAAGACAAAGTGAAAGAAAACCTAGGGCACGAGGAGTGGGTTACTATTCTGGTCGTTGTGTCTCATGGCATTCCGATAAGCAATGTGCCAAATCTCCTCGTTTCAAGACCCAAAGAAAATCGCGCGCATTACTATTTCAAAAGCAAATCTCTATTTTTATTCCCTCCTCACTAAAGCCTCCGAACCTTTTGATTTTCATTCTTTTTCCCTCCAGATAACGCCATGCAATACGCCGGCAACGCCACCCAACTTCCCGGACGCTCTCTTGGCTTTTTCCAAAATGTCTGCCGGGGAAAAAACTCCTTCAGGTAATTGAAATACCAAAAACAAATAACGTTGAAGTTTGCATCGTCAGAATGCAACGAAATCCGAATTTTTCTTTGCCAAATCTCATTATTCATACTCAAATTAAAAATCAAAATAATTTGAAAAAAAATCGGAAAATGAGTGAAAAAAAAATTGGTAAAAATCGCAGGAATGTCACCGAGTCAGAACGGTCAGCAGCAGACATCGCCGTCGATGATGCAGCAGCAGCAAGCGCATAGATCGCGGTGCAGCAGCGTATCGAGTGGAAATCAGCCGCAAAATGGTTCGCAGCAGCAGTTTGGTTTGGGTGAGGCGCAGAGATAAAACGTGGACTCGTTGAATTCGGTGTTTTCGGTATTCGGTCTGGGCCGTGGGGGACGTTGAGTCTGAGTTGATGAGAGAAAACGCGAGCACGAGCGAGAAAAGTGAGAAAAATCTTTGCTGTGAAGAATTTTTCGACTCGCTTCCGTTTTTCCTGAGTGTGCCTCGAGATTTTGCAGAAATCGACGAGGAAAACCGAGGCAAAGGTACGAAGAAAAATCCTTCGAGCTAAAAACCGAGTATCGGCTCGAAAAGGACAAAAAATTGTTCCTTAAATCGCTTCTCCGAGATCCTCGGGCTCCGGGACTGCAGTTCCTACGAAATGAAACAATAAACGATGTTTCTATGCATAAATAAATGTATAAAAACGCGAGACACACACACATATATAAATATATAAAAATAATAAATAATAAAGCTGAATAAGTATAAAAAATAGAGGGAAGCAGAGGCGTGTATCTGAGAATAAGAAAGTACAAGAATTTTAACGAAAGACAATTAGAAAATATCATTAGAAATAAAAATAATAAGCGAACATGATAAAAAATGAACAAAATCATACAAAAATTCAAAGTCGACGATTATTTGTCTCCAAATTTAGTTTCCTCCCTCCGAGGAATAGGGAGCATTATTTTTTTGCACAAATGAGTCTCCAGATCGCGATTCTCGGACAATAAGCGAACAAAATGAAGAAAAAAGATGAAAAACAATTTTTAAATGGATTTATTTTGTATACTCGAAGTTCTGCTTCGTTCTCAACGCCCCGAGGAGCTTCCTCGTCGTATTTTCTCCTAGATGCTGTTTAGTAATGCGTCAAATGTCCGTCGAGGGTGTATTTCTTTTCTTTAGACTAGATCGAGGTGGGCGTCAACGAAAAAACCGAAAATAAATGCCACTGAAGTTTGCATCATTGGAATGCAACGAGATTCTTTATTTTTCTTTGCCACCGATTGATCGCCGGATTTTGGGTCCAATAAAAGTGAATTAATTCAAAAAATTTGTCAGAATTTAGAAAATTCCAAAAATCCTCAATAAAAATCAATATTTTTTGTTGCACTCCAACGTTGCGAACTCCAGCATTCGGAAAAATGATAAAAAATCTTGGAAAGTTGACGACTCACGGATCCTCTACTGATAATAAGTACGAATTTATTTTTCTTCTCGCCGCTTTTTCCTCCTGAGCCTTTCTGTAAATACGATCACGCGCACTCAGCTCCATATTTTTTTTTGCCTCCGAAAAATCGGCAAAAATTGCCAAAATCTTTTTTTTTTCCTTCTCTACGCTCCTCGTGTTCGTCTTAATTATTCATAGGCTACGCATTCGTCCGAGTTATTTGTTATTGATTTAAGAACATACAAAAAAAACAAACAAATCTTTTTTTCTACTATGTATAAATAAATTACGTTTATGTACATAATTACAAAAATCAACAACAACAATAATTGTTTAAATAAAACCTCAAAAATGGTGCTTTCATAAAAACTTTCCGGAACTCTCATTTTTGTTGTCGCCTCAGACAAGAGGACAGGGTATTGAAATATTCCGTCGAAAAATAGCAGCATAACTGCTCGACCACCACACTGGGTCTCTGTGACCCGAGCCATTGTATCTCGGTCCTTGAATATTTCACGGTTTCCCTTCAAACAACACTTTTCTCCAGAATTCGCTCGAGAGCGACTAAGAAAAGGTTGGAAATAAATAAAAGTAAAAAGTTTAAAAATAATTTTCGATATTTCAAAAAAAAATCATTTTTTTCAATTATTCAATAATGTTCGTTTTCGATGAAAACTCACCGCAACGAGGGTCTGTGGCCGAAATACATTCACGGTCAAATAGACCCAGTGTGTCAACGAATACCTTTTTGGACTCATCAGTAAAGAAAATTATGAAAAAAAAAAATACATATTAATAATAATCTGGATGAGTTTTTTCAAAATATACGTTTTTCATTCTTTACTCATATTATCACAATATTATTATTATTATATAAATAATGTATATGTACATAATTATCAAACAAATTGTTGTAAATAAATCATTGGTAATGTTGCTTTCGTAGAAATGGTTGTTCAATCAAAAAAACTCCGAATTTCATGATTTTTTTTTTTTTTTTACGTTTTTTGGGCATTTTGTTCTGGTTTTTTCTTCGAATTTCCGTGACGAATGTGAGGGATTTTCGTGCTGGGAACATACTGCGTCGTTGAGCTGTTTGGAATGTCGTGAGAAAATTTTTTGGAGATTGGATACGAAAATTGAAAAATTTGGGGAAATTGGCGGATTTTTCTTTTTTTTTGTGCGATAAGACTTGAGATTTTTTTTGCGGAGGGGCAGGGGAGGGGATTGGTCTACGAAAATGGGGAATTAGATTAGTGAATTTAGGGCGAGGACTCTACCCCTCGACCCAGGCACGTCCAACGATCTGGCACTGGCAAAAAATACAAATCCATCGCTGCTATGAATCGCGCTCGATATTCCTCCGGCGATACTATCGTCGGCAACTTCCCCTGGCCTCCCAGTATCCCCGACTTTTTTACTATCGTCTCCAATTTTTTGTCCCACGTGAACGTACGTATGTAATCTGGAAAGGAGGAGAATTTTAAAACATTGACATTTCATGGGAAAAAGAGAATTTTTATGAAATTTTTGTGTCAATCTTATTTTTTTATCCGGCGCCATTTATTTTTCGCACAAAAATATCCAAATTTTTGGCGCTTTTTATATTCCATTTATTTATTTATTTATTTTTGCTATTTTTAGTTTTCATTTATTTTTCGTACAAAAATAAACAGATTTTTGGGGCTTTTCATTTTTTTTCTATTCAATATTAATGCTGTAGAGTTTTCTTACCGATTATACCGAGCACCAGCTGGTTCGAGTTGGGCTCGAGTCCGACGAGCAGAGAATAATCCATCACAGAATTGTCAGCCAAGAATTTGGTGTCTTGCTCGATCGCTTTGTTCAGCACAGCCTTCGAATGTGATTTTATGTAAAGCGGCGAATCACAGCTCACTTGAGAAAAAAACAAGCACGCGATTAGACATCAAAATTCTGAATAAACAAAAATTCATGAAAATAAAATAGACAAAACTCCAGAAAATTCTGAAAAAACAAAGAATTCTGTAAAATTGAACTTTTGGATTTAAAAAAAAAAGAATAGAAAATTCGAAAATCTCACTGTTTAATAAGTTCTCGTCGAGGAGAACGAGTTCGCCTTCGGAATCAGCTTCTTCCGGATTAACCAGCCGATTACGAACCGATCCTTTGAGGTCGAATTTATCAGTGATCGTTCGACCATAAAACAAATTTTCCATGACCAAAACGCTGGTTCTCAGAGCAGCGTTTGTCGTGTTATTTTTAAAGGAGACTCTGTAGACGCCAACGATTTTGCCCAAAAGTGTGGGCTGTTTGGTGCGCTGACATTTTTCCATGTAAGCGAAATAGTTCGGTGCAAAATCGAGAAATATTTGCAACTCCAGACGCGATAATTCTTTGAGAATGAAACGATCGTCTAAAAATTTTCAAATAATGTCAAAATTGTGACAAGAAATTTTTTTTGGCAAATTGACAAAAATGACAACTCCAGCAAAATTCACCGGGTCAAAATGACCCAAAAAATTCGAAAAATGAAGAAAATAAATAAAAATTACCTCGAGTCTTGCAAAAGGCGCTGCCACTTTTTCCACCTCGGGCCGCCCATTGGACGCTGCGACAGAGGCTCCTCGTGAAGCCTTCCTCGCCAGAGGGCAGAACGTTTTCCCTCAGGGCAGCGAATTGTGCGGCAAAATAAATTCTGCAGTAAAAATTGGTCGTGGAATCGTGAAATTGGACTTCGATGTAAGTTTGTTGTTTAATGATTGATTTTTTGTCGGGATCGTCGGCCTCGACGTTGGCCGAGAGGACATTGTTGTTTGCCGAGTTGGTTTCGGCAGAGGCGATGCTTTTTTCTGCGCTGTCCATGGGGCTCGCTGGACACGGAGAATTGCCACGAAGGAACGAGAGCACGAGAGGTCTCTTGAAGTCTCCGGCCTGTGGAATCGGCTGCTGTTGTTGCTGCTGCTGCTGCTGCTGCTGCTGCTGCTGCTGCTGCTGCTGCTGCTGCTGCTGCTGAGCAGCCATCGGGACCGACGGATCGCTAGCGGCGTTGTCACGATTGTCCGAAAACTTTCGACGGTTCAAGGGACTAGAATAGGGCTCGAAACCTGCTCTGGCCGATGGCACTATCTCGGCAAGAGCGTGCTTGTAGTCGTGCGAATCAAGAGCGTACGCAATTATCGACGAGGGCTCGGATTCGTACACGACCATCGGCACGACCGATCTGCAAAATTGACAAAAATTCACAACATTTTTGAAAACTCGAAAAAATAAAATAAAAAATAAAAAATTTAAAAAATTTTAATAAAAAAAATTAAAAAGATAGAGCGAAATTTTGATTTTTGGTGCGTGAAAAAAATGGTTAAAAAATGAAAACAATTACCCAAGAGGAAGGGAGTGATGTTCGGAGACTGCGAGTGGGTTGGCGATGCTGTTGGTGATGCTGGCGGAGGGTAAGAGTTGTGAGAGAATAGTTTTTTTCTTTTTCTTTCTCTCGGGAGCGTTATCTTCGGAGGTGAGTGGAAAGACGTCGGAGTGTGATCGTTGGTGATGATGAAATTTGGGGGAAGATTCGTGGACGACGACGATATCTTCTGGGAGGTTTGCGGGCTGGTTGGTCGATTCGTTGACTTCGTTGTCGGAGCTGTCGAGGTTGTCGTAATTGAGGAGATCGTTTTGAGCGGCTTGGACGGCATCGACGGCGTTATAATCGGCGGACATGGGGCTGAGATCTTCGAGCTGTGATTCGGAGGCGGTGTCCTCGGTGATGTAGCCGTCGGCGTCAAAAATGGCGTTGCTTGTGCTTCCGGAAGTGAGACTCCTCTCGGAGAAGCGTTTTATACGTTCTTCCTTTTTTTTCACAGCAGCAACGCTGCCGATGTTATTGCTCGTCATTTCTTGGATTCTGGAGTTCCACGTCGCGACAGCCTCGTAAATTAAACGTTTGGAAATGACGATACCGTCCTCGATTCTGAACATGAGAAATTGCACTTGTTTCTCCGACTGTTTTCCGGCCATTTTTTTTCTCTCGAGAGTCGGCGAAGTGATTTTCATTTGAATTTCTTCGATTTTGTTTTTAAGATATTGTTGCTCTTTGACGAGCTGTTGTTTTATGGAATTGAGGGATTCTGGCTCAGGTTGAACGGTGTTGAGCTTTTCTTTGATGGAGCAAAAGACTTCGTCGCCGTTGAGTGCCAAATTTTTGAATTCCTCGATGAGGTTCGCGTGCTGTTTCGCGTCGTAACGAATTTCTACGAGAGCAGGAGGCAAATTTATTTTCCATTGGTTTATTTTCGCGTAGCGAAACGTCGCGAGCATATTTTTTTTAGTGAAGTATTGAGAGTGCTCGTGATGCAAAGAGTGACGACAATCGCTTCCTCGCTTCGTGTAAATTCCGGCGTGGAAACGAAGCTCCAGAAATTTAGCGAACGAGAGTGACCACGTGTCCGAGGACATCGGCACCACCGGAGAAACGCTTTTGCATCGAGAACATTTGCTCCACATGAGAATGTCCTCGGAGTTTTGCTGATGGAACGGCTGCGTCGTTAGGGCGTTAAGCGTTATGTGAAGACACGCGTCCTCGTGGGCGAACCTTCGAGCGTGCTGAGCGATTTCCGCTCTGCACGACTGCGCCGGACATTTGTACTCGTTGGTCAGACAATATCTCTCGAGAAACGCTCCGAGAGCGATGTCGTTTCGACCATAAAGGTCCATGTTGACGACCCAAGGATTTACGCAAAACACTGGAGCGTTGGTCCGGCCGTGAGAATAACTGCAGAAGAAAACTGAGAGCCGCTGATGATTTTCCGGCTCCAAACAGTCCATCGTGGCTCTCCGAGGCTTTGGCAAGTTTTTTGGTGATTCTTTGGCTCGCTGCTCGACGCGTTCGCGTATGACAGAGTCCTGAGGGTACAGGCGACTCCCGCAAGCTCGAAAGTTCGCCAGCAAACACTGAACGCCTCGGTTCTCGATCGAGGACGTTAATTTCGCTTGGACGAACGGATGCTCGGGTTTTAATTTTAATTCCCGGTCTCCGGAGACCCGGCTCACTTCCGAGGAGGAATTAAAGCCTCGAGAGGTCGAAGGCTTGTCGAGAAAATGGGAGGAATGGTAAATTTCGCTGGGGAAAAATTGGCGGAGCGCGCAATTTTTACCTGGCAAGGTCTCGAGATAGGGAATCGTGAATTTCAGGTAAGGAGAGTAACTGAGGATCGCGTCGTCCAAAGCTTTTTTGAATTTGTTTGATAGAGGGATCTCCGCGACGCTTAAAATTGCGCTAGAATTTTTTTCTGGGCTTTCTGGACTCCGGGCCTCGCGGGATTCGCTCAAAATCTTTTCCATCCGGTCCTCGTCCGTTTCCTCGCGAAGATATTGGTGCAGAGGATCGCTCAAGTCGCTCACGGACTCCCCATGAGCACGTTTTTCCTCCGAGACCATTTTTTCCACCATTTTCCATTTTGTTTCCGAATTTTCTGAGACCGAACGTTTTAGTTCGGGATTTTGAGGTCTTTCCGCTTCGTCTCTGGAGGCCGGAGCCTCCTCGCAGGCTTTGCCGTCCTCCGGAACGTGCGAACCCTGCTCGGAGTTCTTCGATCTTTCCGCCTCGCTCTTCTCCTCGGAATTAGGCTTCGGCCGAGTCTTGAAAAGCCTCAACGTATCGTAAGGGTCACTGTCCTCGTCCAACATCCCCGATACTCTTTTAAACGTCTCCGCACTCATCATTGACTCCGACGAACCATTCTCTTCGCTGCTACGACGACGCGCTACGTTTATTGACTTTTTCACTACGATATTCGTTTCCGATGCCTTTCCTGGCGGAGAATCGTCGAATATGCTTCGCGACTCTTCCATTCCTGAAACCAGAGACTCGCTGAATTTTGGATCGACCAAATATATTTTTTCTCATTTTCTCTCATTCGGACATTCGGATTGAAATTTTCGTAGAATTTTGTTCAGATTGAAAGGAATTTTCGTTCATTTATTTTGGCTCGTTCGGGAAAAAATGATTTTTTTTTAAATTTCGATATTTCGATAAATTTTAAATGTTTTTGAGGTAAAAATTGAGTATTTAGTATAATTTACCACGAGTTTTTCCGGCCGAATTGCTCGTCTCCTGGTCAGCTGCGACGACCGACGGGACGCCGACACTTGCGTTCTCGTCGAGGAACGAATCGTCCGACTGCAACGGAGGCCTCGCGAACGCGTCCATGAGGAAAGACTTTTCCAAACGCCACGAATACGCCGCGAAAATCATAGTCGACGTAACTTTTTTCACTCGCTTCAACTCCGATGTGGAACCACCTCGCAAAAGTATCGTCGCCCCCAAATGGGCGTTTGGACAGCCCTCGAAGTACATGAGAGTCTTTGGCCGACCTGATAACAAAATACACGATTGAAAAAAAAAAAAAAAAATTGAAAAAATCAAAATTCAATTTAAAAAATCGAAATTTAATACGAAAAATAACAATTTCATTGAAAAAATCGAAATGCAATCGAAAAAATGTGAAATTTATTTGTAAAAAATGGAAATTTAAATTAAAAAATCAAAATTCGATTCAAAAAATAAAAATTTCCTTAAAAAAATCAGATTTTTTTTTTTTTTTTACTTATTCACTCACTGGTCTCGGTGGGAAAATTGCGGAGATAAAATTTCTTGCAAGTGCCAAGTTTGTAGCGCGTGGTGAGATGAGCATCGACGGTATTGACGATGGTGCCTCCGGTGCAGCGAGCAACTCGTTCGAGAACGCTCAGCTTAACATTGAGCACGAGAGTGACACCGCACTCGCGGAATCGATCTTGAGCCAAACGGGAAACTGATCGATGAACGAGGACAACATCCGGCCCGAGAGCCGTTATCCTCGCGACCGTGTGTCCCAAATGTTCATTTTCCTGGACAAAAATAACCAAAAATTTTCAAATTTCATTTCCCTCGACGAAAAAAAAAGCAAAAAATCACAATATTTCCATTATCTTGAAGTAAAAAAAGAGAAGATTACAAAATTTTCAAATTCTCTTTATTTTTAATTCGCGAATGCACAAATTTGAGAAAGAAAAAAAAACTTAAAATAAAGAAAAAAATAATTTAGAAGGGAAACTTACGGCGAGCATGACTGGTTCGAGGCTGAGAAGTTTGCCCTCTCCGCGTTGATACATGAGGCCACACTGGAGGAGTAAAATTTTGGGATGCGCCATCATGGCGTCCATGCCGCGATGAGCTACGTTTTTGCTGCAAACGACGCCGGAAACGATTTCGCAATCGTTTTTGCTCGCGCCTGGTGATTTTTTAATTTGCACGTATTGCGTTATGTCCATGTCCTCGGCATCGTGGTGGAGATCCGGTCGGACTTGATCGACGATTTGATGAGCCAATGAAATTACTGGCTCGGTCCAATTGTCGGACAATCCTTCTCGCTTCAGCAATTGCCTGATCAACGAGTGCTCGTGTTTTTTGTACGCAGCCCTGTGGAAAAACGATTCGGAAAAAATGTCAATCAAAAAATTACAAAAGAAAAAAGAAAAAAATGGAAAAATTAATGAAATTTTTTGGAAAAAGCTTAATTTTTAAAGGAAAAAGCAAAAACTCACGTGAGCGAATTGTAACAACCGAGTTCCTCGTTGGCCGTGGAAAGATTTTTCGCCCTGTGCCAACTGTTGCGTTCATTGAATTTCTGCACTTGCAGAGTATCGCTCAAAAGCTCGTCGGACACGCCGGATTCGCAATTGTAAGATTTGACGTCGAGCGATTCTTTGTGATCGTTCGTACCGTCCGTTGTCGAGCTGTCGGTCATTATACTCGCCAAATCCTCGCTCGTTGGACGTTTCAAGGTCGCCGTTGAAGCCTCGACGTTCAGATCGAGATAAAAACTTGAACTTGACGACGGCAGACGACTCACTGCTCCCTGGAACGTCGGCTGTTTTGTGTCGCTCTCTGAATCTGCAATCACACATTTTTATCATTTTTTGAGTTTTATTTGAATTTTTTGCCAATTTTATTAAATTAAATTTGATTTCATTCAATTTTATTCGATTTTATCAAATTTTAGTGATGAATTTTGATGCTAACCAGTGGCGGAATCGTGTTGGGGGATATTGGTGACCCAGGCAGGTTCCTGAGAGTCGCAGTTTGATTGATTTTCGTCGGATAATTCGAGGCTTTGCATGAGCGACAGATTAGCAGGTTTGAAAAGGCCGGTGCCGTCGCCGAAAGATTCCTCGGACTGTACGGACTCGATGAAACCGGCTTCTAGGAGAGCTTGAGCGATTGCGATGGCCTGAGCTCTGGAATTGGAAAAAAAAAACGTGAAACTTGAGCCACCAGAATCAATTTTTCGGGTTTTTTCTTGGCAGAACAAAAATGCAACGTACCGAGAGGCTGTTTTGTTGTTTGCGACCAGCCAATTCACCAACTCGTTGCCGACGAAACAATTGTAATAACTTTTTAATCGCACTCGATGAGTTTGAAGCGGAATCGCTCGACTCGAACGAAACAATTCCTCGTAAATCATTCTCAGGGGTGCAGAATTCTTCAGGACGAGGGAACGGCCCTGAGTCCCAAGATAACTGCTCGAGGATCTGTCAGGAGAGAAGAAAAAAATTCAGGATAAAAAAAACCGAAAATTTTCCATGAAAACGAGTCCTAAATTTTTCTCCCATCGATTTCCTTTTTTTTTCCGGCCTCGGGAATGCTTGACAAATCCTGTGAAACTTCGCGATTATTCGCAAAGACAAAAAAAAACGAAAAAACGTCCATTGAGTACTTTTTTTCGATCGGTCGATTTTTTTTTTGCGTTTTTATTCCGGAAATTTCGTCAATGGACCAAAATTTTGTCACAGATTTTTCCTTTCTCTTACGAACCTCCCGTGCGCGTATTTTTCTTCCATGTAGCCAACGCTCGCCTTGCGATAAGCTCTCGTTTCGTCGTCGAGTGGATCGTCGCTAGTTCTCCGTTGGCTCTGATCACGCTGAGGATCGTTTCCGTATTTGTTATGTAAATCTTCCTGAAGAGCTTGGAGATCGGCGGAAAGTGCGCGGTTTATATCCGACGATTGTAAATAAGAGAATGCGACTTTACAGCAATACGTGCAAACACGTAAATCACCTGAAAAATCCCGAAGAACAAATGTTTCCATGAAAAAAAAAAAAGTATCGAAAAAAAGGAGCATTTTTGATTTTTTTTTCTATTTTTATCATTTTTTTTTTTTTGAGAGTTTGTCGCTTACCGATGCATCCCATAGTCTTTCCAGATATCTCATCCGAGCAACATTTCCAGCAAAAAATTTGCCCGCACACCCGACAATGATGTCGTCTGCGAAAAGTTGTGAAACGCTCTCCACACTCGTAACATTCTTTAGCCACGCTGTCCGGCATCCAGTAACTCCGCAGTTGAGAATCTTTGTAAGATTTGAGATTCTGGCGAGAAGAGAGAAAAAAAGTAACGATTTTTTCGAAAATCGACAGACTCGGAATATTTTTTTCTATTTTTTCTCTTCGAGAAACGATTTCGGCGTCGAGGAATGTCAAATATTGATTTTTTGCAGACTTACCCCGCTCCTCAGAGCCACAATGTTGCTTATGCGCTTCAAAACATTCGGCAAACTTCGACCTTCCGAAGCATCTAAGGAATAATTCACAGAGCCAGAGCTCTCTTCCTCGGTCGGCGACTCGTCGTCTTTTTCTCTTTTGTCCACCGCTTTCCAGGATTCTGGATTCCCCCCCGTGGAGCTCCTCTCCTCATCGTTGGAACGATTTCTCGGTGCGGACAGCCTGGAAGCATTCTCAGCCGAACTACCTGTTGCGGTTAGAATGGCTTGTTTAGGTCGTCGTAATGTATAGAAAAGATTTTTCGAACTCTGGCATTTGATGGTTTATTCAAACTTTGTGATTTACTCGAAATTTTGAGGTTAGATTTCTTGGAAATCGATCTCTGCATCGATTCGTGTTATATAATTGTTCATGGATCATCGACCGGAATATAAAATGAAATAAAAGGAAAAAGTGTACATACTCCTTCCAAAACGAAACAGTTTGGAGAACAAGGAGGACACGACAGGTTGACCGCTTTCGACAGGGCTGAGGGGAGCAAACTCTGTCAGTTTCGTAGGCGAATTCATATTTTTGTTCATATTTCACTTGCACTCTTAATTGTTCACTAATCGTCCACCATTATTACAATTGTTACGAGCAATGTCGCACAACATTCGATCCCATTTGACACTTGGAAAAAAAACGCTTGCGGATGTTACTCGTGTGACAGAACGACCAACGCGACTGCGTAATCAGCTGATTACGACGTTTCACTATACAGATATACATTCTCAAGCTCGTGGGGCTCATGCACCTCGTGTGTTCCAGTCGCTGTCGTTCCTGGCGAAAGTTTTACGTACTAAAAGCTTCCAAGCAGCTGCAATTTTTTTTAAATTTTATTCCTTGCCCGTAGAAAAGAAGCAGAAGGGGAAACCCAGTGGACATTTGTATGTTCAAAAGAGTTTGATTCGAAATCGTGTCCATACTGATACCGGAATAAAATAATCGTTTTCCCGACATTGCATGGGAAGAGTCGGATTGAAAAATGGCAACGATGCTCGAGTTTGCACGCAGTCGATTATTTCCCTTAAAAACCATTCAATCCTTCGACAATTGCGCCAATCCCACATATTCCCATGAAACTCAATATCTTTTTTTCCTTCGGGTTCTCTGTTAAATCGATTGACCCTGTACCGTTCGCTGGCGGATACCAAAAGCATTTGCTGCCACGAAATTCGTGCAGGGAAAATCAAGAGCTTCTGCTCTAAACAGACATGTACGGGGTGTAGCAGGATTTTCAGCGACCAATCGACCGGAAGTTACACTGACTGATCGTCGTACACGTGAAATAAAAAGTTAAGAATAAAAAATCGACCAATTTCGATTTCGTTTCGATGTAAAAATCGATGCGAAGAACGGAATTTCATTTTTCAACAATACAGCTTAAAAAATATCCTCCGGCTGTGGGTCACCCTGTACATAGAGAGCCTAACGTTTGAAATATCAAATATCGCATGCGCCTGAACGCCCTACGTTTACTATCAACATATATATGTACACAATTCCTGTGAAGCCAAAAAAATCACCCACCGGTCTTGAGAGACCGAGTGTATGCCCGCAGTTTTCCGGGTGAGACCAAAGCGTTGAGAGCTACGAGATACGAGTGTCTTGGCAATTTCGACATAACCGAATCGTCGAAATAATAAACAATAAAGAAAATAGATCGAGTTACGCGCGGCGCCATGGCTGACATAAAGCAGGACCACAAACCCGAGGATGCGGAGAACTACGCGATGGCAAATAACACCGATCCAAAGAATATGCAAGAGTTGACACAATTTGTAAGTCCAGCATAAAAAAACGTAGTAAAATCCGTAGTTTTCGCTCTAACGACGCACAGCAGGATAGAAAGAAAAAAAATAGTCTAGCATTTCCTGCCATTTATTTTTGTTTCCATAGGTACAAACACTGCTGCAAGGCATGCAGGACAATTTCCAATCGATGTCCGATCGAATCATCGGGAGAAATATCCTTTTCTTCGTATTTACTCAACCTTTTTTTTCCACCTCGTAATACTTAACCTTCAAATGTTTGGCTGTCATTACAAATAAGTGATAAAACTCGGTGGGCGGTAAAGATACGAGTCCTCAGTCCGGGGGTAATGCGCAGCTCTCCACGCTTTCTCTCCATTGTTTGGCGCCACCGTCGTGCTGGCGCCAAATTTTGAACGAAATTTAGTTAAAATATCGAAAATTACGATCGAAAAATCGAAATAAATAAAATCCTCCAAGGATCGTTCTATTTTGTATAAAATTCAAAGGAAATCAAAAATCTTCGAAAAAAAATGTGACTTGGGTCTAAAAGACCCATACGAGATTGGCGAAGGGATAATAATGGTTTAAATGATAAAATCCTTAACGAGAATCACTTGACGAGATGGGCAACCGAATAGACGATCTCGAGAAGAACATCGCGGACCTAATGACGCAGGCCGGAGTCGAGGGAACCGAAAAATAATGAGAAAAGGACGATGGGAGAAAAACCAGATACCAGTCCGGCCGCTAATTATACATTGTAGGAGAGAGACAAGTCCTTGGAGCCTTTGGGTAGGAGGAGAAAGTTGAGAGATCAAAATACTCGATTAATGAATTAATCCATGCAAGGGGCTCGCCGTAAACGATGGAAAAAAATCATTGAAAATACGCAGATGGAATATCAAGAATGTCATTGTACGGAATAAACGTCAACTCTTTTTTTACCCCATTTTTATTTTTTTATTTTTTTTCACATCATTCGAATTTCGTCAAGTTTCTGACTCCGTATTTCACAATTTTTGTGAATTTATTTTTCCCATGAAATTCGAGCCTTCGAGCCCAAATTCAAAAAATTTCGCAAATCCACGAATAAGGCTAGAAAAAAAACTGCGAACAAGAAAAACTGTCGAGTTCGAACAATGAAAATTTATAAATAATGATTAATTGGCTACGAGTACGAAATACTGTGGATGATTGAGGACGTGAGGGACTTTTGGTAACTTGGGATTGTCGGGACTGTCCGGAGCTCGATGTGTCGGGGCTTACGTCGATTGTATCGATGAGAAATTAACTTTCCCTGTGGTATCGAAATGGGAGAGAGGAAGAAGTGATTTTGGTTGATAAAACGGTAAAGCTTAAGGTGACGGATCGAAAAACTTGAATGTTGAAAAATTCCAACACGTGCCTCGGATCCTTCACCTTAATTTCAAGTTTTTTTAATTTCACATTGATTTCAATCGGGATCTCACTGATTTTCCCTGCACCGTAGACTCTGATTCAGTCTCCTCCGAGCTTTTGTCGTATTCCTCCACTTGTACCGATTCCGATGAATTTGTGAAGCCCGTCTTCATCGAGTCCTGGAAAAAAAAAAAAAAAACAAACACGTCGACGAATGGGAAAATAAATAATTTTCAAATATTTTTTTCAGCTTCTCAACAATCTACTGTGAACTCATTTTATTTTCCTCACCAATTAAGTTTTTTATTTATTTGATTTTTATTTCAATTCAATTTTTACTCCAATTGGATTTTCATTTTTATTCTTTATTATTTTTTATTCCTATTTTGGTTTAGTTCAATTTAATTTAAATGGAATTTGATTAAGAATTCCAAGCCCTAGGACTTACGAGAGATTCGGCCATCCTGTTGGTTGGTTTTTTCAAAGACAGAGGAGAATTGGCAAAGCGATTGGCGAGATTGGTGAGGGAGTAAGATTGTCTGAAGGATGCTCTCCTTACGGTCTCGAGGCGAGCGACGGAGTCGGGCACGTGCAAAACTTCTCTAAATTCCTGAAAAATAAAAAAAATTAATGAAAAAATTAAAAAATCAAATAAAATAATTAAAATTTGTTCTATGGAATAACAATCGATATGGAAATATTACCCCGGTCATATCTCCTCGGGCTAATTGAAAGTCCTGCATGTTTGTCATTTAAGAATAAATTGGAAAATAGCGCGCAATAAATGTAATTGTAAATATTATTTATTTAAATGTCAAGTTGTTGGTTTTTTTTTGTTCTCACCTCGAGATCTTTGATCCCGTCAATTTCCGCAACATCCTGATACGCTTTGGTCAAAAGTTCAACGGCTTTGGTGTGAAAACTGAGCTCTATTCTCACGAAATCGGCGAGAATGCTTTTGAGATCGTGAAGTTTTCGTTTTTCGAAGGAATCGATTTGGTCCTCGAGGCCCTTGACCACTCTCGTCACTTCGATCGTCGCTTTCATCAGTTCCGATTCTGCCTCGGACTGTGGGGTCGATATCGAGTCAAGAAAAATTCATGACTCGCCAAAAAAAAAACATAAATTTTCATTTTTTTTCTCCAGATCGTGGACAGCGTGAAAAACTGAAGAATGAAAAAATAATCGCAGCGTAAAAGGATACGATTAGTTGTCGATTTCGAGGATTTTTGCCTCTGAGCTTGTCGAGATGACTCCTTCTCGTCAGTTCTCTGTCCCGAGCCGTAAAAGTGTTTCGTACATCTTCGCGGACGTGTTTGCAGATGAGCGAATATTGCGAGAGTGGCGAAATGACTTTAGCATCGAGACGATGGACTCGGGCATCGCGATAGTCACCGATAACCGACAACGTCGTGGCAAAATTGTTCAAACCGTTGCTCAGCGAACGATTTATGTTTTCAGCCTGTGCGTAACTCTGTATCACTTTCGATACTTCGTCATTTTTGTCCCGAACCCTACAAGAAAACTGACGTGATTTTTCCGTTTTTGAGTTTCATTATTTTTTTTTTTCAAATCTAATTTTTCAATTTATTTTATCAATCATTATTTATTTAATTTATTTAAGTAATAATTATTTAATTAATTCATTGATTAATATATTTATTTATTTATAAATTTATTAATTCAATTCAATTTCTTTTAGTTTTGAAATTAATTAAGCTCATTACGCATGGAGTTTCCCTTTCATAGACTTTTATTTCCGGTCGAGCGATGAGTCGGGGGAACGATCGATAAACTAGAGACTCGAAAAGTAACTCGATGTCGTTTTATTTGAATGTAAAAGTAACTAACCTCGCTGCTTTCCGAGCATATGCAGCAAAAATTGTACACAGCTCGGCGAAATGTCTCTCGACTCCGCCAATTCGTTCTTGAACGAATTTCGCTTCCTCCGAGCTGCGGAAAAAAATCCAATGTCAACGTTTCCGGAGCAGAGATGTGTTTTCGTTTTTACAAAATCGAAGAAAAGTCAAAAAAAAACCGAGGACTCACCAAATATTGCCCTGGGACCTGGCACGAAGCATCGCCGCTCGCTCACCGAACTGTTTTCATTGCTATGTCGCTGCTATGTGTGACAGACGTCACTCGTGAGGGTACGTTCAGGTTGCTCGATCGCAGGGCGAAAATTAACCGACGACAGGTGGCCGGCTCGCTCGACCAGGTGCCTCTCCATATTCCGTTCGCCTTAACTTTTATAAAAAGTTCGCCAACTCTGAAAAATTCCAACATTATTTATTGAATTATCAAACTCAAATTTCTTGGCTTCTTTGGCGCTGCTGAAAATCGAAGGATCCGGAATAAATTTCATGGCATTTGGATGTTTTAAAAAAAAAATTAAAAAATTAAGTAAAAAAAAAAATTTTTTTCGATTAAGAAATTCAAAAAAAATTGAAAAAATTGAAAACCTGAGTTCAGGATCAAGAAATAAAACCGATGCGACGTCCTGGAAAATGCAGCGATTTTATTTTTCGTTAAAAAAGAAATGACGATTTTTTATTGACTTTTTTTTATTCATGGCTCGTTGCCATCCATGCTGGAGGCGATAACAAATTTTTTTACCGTTAATAAACAACTCGAATTAATAGGATAATTGATGGTTGAGAATTTTCATTATATTTACACGCAATCTATATCGGGGTTCATGTTTTATCGATAACCACGGCGAAGGAGTGACCAGCACCGGTGCCCACGAGAACTGCTTCGGCGTTGTGAGGAAAATCGAGTCTTTTTGGTTCGAAAACGTTGCTGGTACTTCCATCCCCACAATTTCCGTGTTCGTTCCAACCCCAGGAATAAACCGATCGATTCTCTGCAACGGTAGAATCTCGAATTAATCAGATTTCGTTGAAGTTTTAACAAGAAATGGGAAAAAGTTGTAAAAAAAAATTTTTTATTTGTTGGAAACGAAGAAAATTGGAATTTCGCGAAATTTAGGAATAGGGGGTGAACGAAAATAATGGAGAAAGTAAATACCGTCGATTGCGACATTGTGTTCCGAGCCGATCGATAATTGGCGGAAGTTCAGAACAGTACGAATCGGTTTTGGCGACCAAGACGATTCGATTTCATCGTCTCGACAACCCAATTGGCCGTAATTGTTTCTTCCCCAAGCGATTATCATGCCGTCTGTGCGGAGAACGTTTGTGTGGGTCCAGCCAGCTCGGATCTGCCAAGATTTATCAAAATCCTCAATTTCCACTCGAGTAGGAAAATTTATTCGATTTTTTGAAATTCTGTCGAATCCACATTGACCGTATCTGTTGTCGCCCCAAGTGAACACTTCTCCAGACTTGGTCAATGCTGCCGTATGATTTTGTCCACATACCGCTTCTAAGACGTCCCACAAATCTGGAACTGCAAACAAAATCATAACAGGCTCAAAAAAATTGTTAAGAATTTAATTTCTATTAGACTAAACAGAATTACTTTGCACGAAGGTTTCCATGTCTCTGACGGCAGAATTTTCTCCATTGAGAATGCCCAACTGGCCCTTGGCGCTAGATCCGGAGACCAGAACTTTTCCAGATTGTGTGACGAGCGCGCTGTGTCTGAGGCCCATGGAGACGCTTTTTATTGCTTCCGGCAAGTAATCGAGTTTGGTGGGCTCCCTGAAATCTTGAAAATCTTTGTTGCTCCCGAGTCCCAATTGGCCGTGAGAATTCGAACCCCAGACATAAACTTGGCCACTTTCGGTCAGCGCGACGGAGCTGTTCCAGCCACAAGCGATATCTGTGACGGGTTCGTTACCGAAGCCAAAGATTTCTCTGAATTTGTAGATTACTTTTGCGGCGTCGGAGCCGGCGCCTGCTTGGCCTCGGTCATTCCATCCGCACGCATGAACTTGACCTCTGTCGTCCAAGATCAACGTGTGACCCGCTCCGCCGACTATTTTTTTAATGGACTCGGCATCCGAACCGTACGAGCGACAGAAATTAATTTCGCAGGGATCTGCGCACTGCTCGGAGTGAAATTGCAGCCCCAACTGCGCGTGGGAATTGGCACCCTTGAGAGAGACTAACATTTATTGTTGCCGAGAAACTTGCTGCTGATTTTTTAATTGGCGGACTATTTTAATTACAAGCTGCGTTTGGATTTTGTGGGAAATGAACATTTAGAAACGTCTCTTTCGTATTTTTTGATTTTTTAATGAAAAACGACGCGATCTTTCGTAAGAAGTTTCGCTTTTTTTTTTTTCTTTTTAGACTCGCATTTTTTCACGTGTCAAAAGCACGTGTCCTGTCGGAACAAGATAGGGAACTTATGAAAACAAAACGGGTGCTTACCCATGCGTATAATCGATGCATTTGAATCATCGACGCGGTGACAGCTCTTGATTGAATTACAAAACTAACCTCTAAAAGTATTTGTTAATAATAATCGCACGTGATACGATCGCGCCTACGCGACAAAAGTTCAATTCGGAAATGATTCGAAAGAAAATTATAGATTGCGCCGTCGATAAAGTCAATTTCGTCCATGTCAATCTCCAGTGTTGTTATTGCGGTGGCGTGAAACCGGGCGGTGAAATTGTCGTCCGGAAATCTTTGGATTATTAATAAAAATTGGCCTCTGAATTCACGAAAATTGTTGATCTCACGGTGATAAGCGTCGTGGAGCATCGTTGAAATTCATTCTCGTTATTTCGATGATGGAAGAGTCGACTATTAAGTTTGACATAAAGGAGGTTAAGTGCGATCTTTTGCGAGCAATACGGGAATGTTCTCAGCGAGGATTGATGAACACAACGAAATGGTATTGTATTTTCGTCTAAATTTCAAAATTTTCAATAAATAATGCATCAAGTATTTGGATCTCCAAAAAAATGGCATGCTTTCGATCACGCATGACTTTTAGGTTAGCAGAATTGAATTATTCGCTGAAAGATGCGAAGCTCGATTATCTCGACGTGTCGAGCGAGGCGAGTATGTCAGCGGAAATGAACGGTGAAGAAGACATGTACACGTTAGCCAAGAGTTATTTCGATCTTAAGGAATACGACAGAGCGGCCTATTTTCTGAAAGATAGTAAGACCCAAAAGTCGCGTTTTCTCTATTTGTATTCGCAATATTTGTCCGGGGAAAAGAAAAAAATGAATGATATGACGGACGTTCCTCCCGATCCGCTGCAGAACGGCAGTTTGAAATTGCTCTGCGGCGACTTGCGCAAAGAGCATTTGGCGGGCAATTTGGACGGATTTGGATTGTATCTCTTTGGCGTGACCTTGAAAAAGCTCCAACTGACTAAAGAAGCTATCGACGTTTTGGTCGAGTCTTGCTACCGGCAGCCCATGCATTGGGGAACTTGGCTAGAGTTGGCCGCTCTCATAACCGACAGAGAAAAATTAGAAGCTCTGACGTTGCCGAACCATTGGATGAAACATTTTTTCATGGCTCACATGTATCTGGAGCTCCAATTGTTGGACGAGGGTCTGGCCCTTTACCGCGAACTCCAAGCCATGGGCTTTGAAAACAATGGTTACGTTTTGGCCCAAACAGCCATTGCCGTTCACTACGGCCGTGACGTCGACAATGCCATAGAAATATTCAAAAAAATCATCATAGACGATCCCTACTGCCTGGACAATATGGACACGTACTCAAATTTGCTTTACGTCAAAGAATTGAAAGTCGAACTGGCCAATCTTGCTCACAGGGCTACTGAAATCGACAAGTATCGACTGGAGACTTGCTGCATCGTGGGTAAAGCATTTATTTCCCATAAATTTCCCGACGGAGCCGTTTTTTTTCGCCTCAGCAATTTTGACATTAAAATTATCGAAACTTCGACGTTTTTCAGGAAATTACTACAGTTTGAGGGCCGATCATCAAAAAGCTGTCATGTATTTTCATAGAGCGTTGAAACTGAATCCTCAGTATTTATCTGCTTGGACTTTACTGGGCCATGAATTCATGGAAATGAAAAATACTAATGGAGCTATTCACAGTTATCGACAAGCAATAGGTAAAACTGATGAAAGCATTTTTAGCGATTCAACTCTTGAATCATTCATTTTTAGATAATTTTTAAATATTCATATTTATTTTTAACATATTTCAATATTTATATTCATTTTTTCAATTTTTTATATAATATTTAAATATTTACATGTGTTTTTCCATATTTTATAGAGAATTTGAATATTTATATTTTATTTTTTTATATTAATTAATGATTGCTTCTTTATGCTCTTCGCTCTGTCTGATCGTCGATGTTGTTTTCGTTTTTATTGCAGAAGTTAATCGAAGAGACTATCGAGCCTGGTACGGGCTGGGTCAGACTTACGAAATCCTGAAAATGCCATTCTACGGGCTTTACTATTACAAACAAGCTCAACTATTGCGACCTCATGACAGCCGCATGGTTTTGGCACTCGGTGAAGCCTACGAAAAACAGGATAAAATTCAAGATGCTCTAAAATGTTATTACAAGGCTTGCAACGTCGGGGACATAGAAGGAATGGCACTCATCAAACTGGCCACGTGAGTTTCATGCTGTCTAGCCCTCTAGATATTTTATGCAGAGAAAATGATGAAAAAATTTAAAAATATTGACAAAAAAAATTATTCAAACAAATTCTCCAATTCCAATTCCAATGATATTTTGGAATTTTATGCAAAAAAATGATTGAAAAATCGTAAATGTTAAAAATTGTTGATAAAAAAAAAATAAAAATTATTTCAACGCAACAATTTATTACAAATAATTGAAATAAATCGCGATCGTCAATTGAGAGAATAATTTTTGCCCTCAGAAAGTAAAAAAAACCAAAATTTTGCCTCGTCTGTGCAGTTTATACGAAAATTTGAACGAGGACGATCAAGCAGCCGCAGCTTACACGGATTTCGTGATGGACGAGTTCCGGAACGCTGACAGAACGGAATTGAGTCACGCGTACAAATTTCTCACGAATTATCATCTGCGCCGCGAGCAGCTCGACCAGGCGAACCATTACGCCCAAAAATGTTTGCAATTCGATGAGACGAAAGAAGAGGCGAAAGGACTTTTGCGAACGATCGCCCAAAAGCGAGTCAAAGTCGAGGAGAACCCAATGGTTGTGAGTCTCGATCATAAATCTTCCTTCCAATTTATTCTCCGAGGTAAAATCCATGAAAAGTCGATTTTATCGTGAAATTCGTGCTCGCAGATTGAAGACATGAACGAAACTGATCCCGTTGGCGAAATAAGCATCCGGAACGATGCAACGCCTGGCAATCAATTATCACCGATGAATCTCTCGTTCACACCAACCCAATGAGATCTGCTGTGCAGTGATAAACATATTTATCAATATCTGTAAATATATACTAAGGAACATTGATAAATATTTTTTTATTATTGAATAGAGAATTTTTGTAATTAAAAAATAATGCTCGAGCGGCGAACATGAATCTGTTTCATATTTTTCAATTTTTCTTTCTTAACTTGCAATTTTCTCGCTCGAATGGAAAATAGACATTACCTGTGGGTCGTTAGTCGTTTCTACGAATAAGTCGATGTGGAAAAATTCAATTTTATCGAGAAAAAAATAATTGTCGTGCGAAATTTTAATTTCAAAATTAGAATCAGAGTTGTCTGGTACGATATCGTCCGTCCAAGAGATTTGAGGGAATGAATAGTAATTTTGAATGTGTAATTGAACGAAATTTGTCAAAGTTTTGGTTATTTTAATTTTTCTAAAATAATTTGGAGACGCCAGAGATTCTCAGAGACGATGGCATAATAATATTCGAAATAAATTACACGCCGTGTGGCAAAGGGTTCGTGTATGTGTATGAATAAGGCGTATCGACGTGTTTGTTCGATTGAATTTTGTTCGAATAATTGAAAAATGATTTGACGTAACGGTAACGGTTGTGGTCGTTATAGACTTTGATTTGGATGTTAAACTGCGGCGAGGCGGTATGGAAATAACAAATGAAATTGTCAGTGGCAGGCTCGATCTCTATTCTTCGCTGGTTGATGGGGACAATTAGAGGAGCTTTGTCCCGGCCGTCCGGAGCAACTTGAGAGTCCCGCCCGTTGGAGGACCGCCCGCGAGCCCCTTATCTTTGTATCCGGTCCGCGGGGAGGCTGCCCCACTGGCCTTTCGCTTTTTCCATCTCTCTCGATCATTTCGCCCAGAACCTCGCGATTCCGCCGGTGAAAAATGCATTTCCAGCTGGAGCGGGATGTCGTTCGTGGTTCCGGGTCTTTGAATCTTCGACGAAGGAAAATTCCACCAGCTGATGAACTTTGGATCACTGGAGACGAGTTTTTACGGTAATGCTGGTTTGGTGACGCGACGAGGTCGGGTTACGGGTCGACAAAGCGTCTTCCGAGCACAATGCTGACTCGACTCTGGTCTAGTGATGGGTCGAGCATGGAGAAAAAAAGGTTTCGCGAAAGGGTGAAGAATTGTCGAAATTAAAACGAGAAATTGGCCATTTTCGAGGCTTAAAATTTTTTTTTTTGACCTCGATGAATGCGGTTCGAGCCTTCGCGTCTCTTATGAATGCACACTGGGTCAATCTGACCCGAGGCGTTTTTCTGATCCTCGTATTCCGCTGAATATGAATTTTTCGTTTTTATTTTCCGATTTTTGTAACGAAAACGAAAACGAAGGTAATTGAAGAAAAATGTTGGGGTCAAAATGACCCAGTGTGCACTGGAACCATTAAATTCCAATAAATCGTGATTAATTAAGCGAGTTCGCCTTAAAGTAGAGGACAGTTGATATTCTTCTCTTTATTCGTCTCTGGCCCGAGTCTCGTTCGTTCTTAATCATAGTACGAAAGGCTTTGTACCGATTATCCGCATATACGTTGAAATTCCTAGTTGCGAAGGCCCGTGGCTGGTTTAGTGTAATCCTCAACGGAAGTTGGTGCTCGGGAGGATGCATAAAGGTATTTATTGGGGCCAAGGAAGCTGGAGAAGAGCTCAAAGTCGAGGGATTTAATTTCTCGGCGGTGGATCCAAGTCGAAACCTTCCAATATGCCAGAAATTTTCGAATCGCATGAAACTCTCTTGCGAAATAGGCCGCAATTATTTTCGACTCGTCAAACATTTATTTTTTTCGTTTTGTTTTATTCAAAAGTCCTGGGGAGCTCAAAACCGGGTCATCGTCGCGCAATTTTTTTTTTTTTTTTACCGATTCTGTGCGATAAGGACGAATTTTATTTTTCGAGGAATTTTCAACGTCGAGCCTCCCCGGTTCATACGATTTTTTATATTTTTATCTCAGGTATTTGGAGCGGAAAAAAAGGGGAAAAATTATGGAACTCTCGTCCCCATTGATTTATTTTGAAATAAAAATTTTAGGCACTGAAAAGAAAATTTTCGGAAAAAAAGATCGATATTTTGTTCGACACTTTGCCCAGGCGCGCGAAAAAGAACGAAATGATCGCCGAAGGCTGGACAAAGAATTGTCAAAGGGGCTCGGAAGTCTCGATTGGCTCGATGTGTCAAAATTGTAAAAAAAATTGGACGTGAAAATAATTCGACGATTAAGAGCAAGAGAGAGTAAAGTTTCGATTGCGTGTGGCGACTCGGTACCGGTCCAGGCGGGCTCTGCAGAGAATACGCCAACGAGAGAGAGAGAGAGGGAGATGAGCGAAGCAGGAAGAGAGGGAGACGAAGGGTAGAAAGATTTAATTAGCATGGACCGAAGGGTGGCTCTTGAGGGATCGGCCGAGTTTGAGGCTCCATACTCGCGCCATATGTATATATATATATATATATATATATATATAGATAGAGAGAGCGGCATGCAAGGAAATGTGGGAGGAATCTTGAGGTTTATAGCGGAGCGCGAAGGAAGAAGCGAGAGAGGAAAATGGGGGAGGGGAGGAAGTAAAAAGGGGGCAGTTGGAGCGTTAAAGTTAAATGACGGTTGGCGGCTGGTTATTCTTCAGGGCAACTGATGCTTGATAATCTGCGAAAGCCTGCTCTCTCGCCTCTCGGCCTTCTCTCCCCGCGAATTTGGCCTCGCGTGGCCCTCTCAATTCTGCTGCTGCTGCTGCTGCTCGATAGTTGGCTCTCCGCGCGGTGAGAACCGGTGAGATCGACGTAGCGTGCGGAGCGAAGCAGACAGAACGAAAGAGCGAGAGGGAGGGGCCAATTTTCTCAATGGACCAACTCAGCCACACAGTCCGAGCAGCTTAATTGTAGTTCCTTATGCTATACGTTTCTGCTTTTATTTTATTTTTGTTCGGCAAGCTCTTGGGCCGTGCAACTTTAATTCAGCTCGTTGTACGTTTTCCAACGATTTTTTTTTACCATCCGAAATCACGTGGTTCGCCGTGCCGCGCGGGGCCTCGAAGTTCCTAACGTTGCCGCTTGGCGATCGGATTTTAATGGAGAATTTGACTTTCGACGCGTGTTACGAAATATTTATTCACGAAAATTTAGGAAAAAAACTCGACACCGCATCAGACTTCTGGTTCTCTTTTCATTTTTCTCTCTTGTTCGGCGACGATATTGTTTTTTTTTCTTTGTTTTGTTTTCTTCCATTTCCGTAGTTACAGAATACAAGTCTCCGCAATTTTTCCGCCACATTTGCCTTTGTCTCGGGACAACAATGCTTCGTCGTAGTGGCGCTGCTGCTCGCGATGACATCAAAATATGTCCCTCACGAAGTAGCCAAATCCCCTCCCCTCTCCTTACTTCGCCTCCTCTCAGCTTTTTTCTATATACATACGCTCTCCGCTCTTCGCTCCTATCGTACACATGTTCGTTTTAGCCTTTTATACTATTTCACCGAGGCATTTGCAATTCGTCGCTCCCTTTTGTCACTCTCTTTTTCATCTTCTTCTTTAATGACTTTCAACCGCTTTTTTTCTCCCTAAAATCTTGCCGCAAATTCTTTTCCAATTACTGTCGGTGCGTTGACCTTTTCATTGTTGTTTATACTCCCGAACGTCTCGGAATATTCTCCTTCGCCTAACAAGAGACGCGGATAAAATAAAAATCGAAAAGAGTTGGAAAAATGTGTGTGTTTTTTTTTTTTTTCATTTTTATTCTCGAGGGCGTTCTCGATCTTAGTTGTAGTTTCTGGGGAGCGGCGAGGCTTTGGTGACGAGAATTAAAGCGAATGCGAAGGGAACAATGAGGATGCAAATGATCGGTCGAAGATCGATGCGGCGGGCGTGTGCTTCGCGATCAGAATTTTGGTCGCGGGGCGGTTCTCGCGCGCGGTGTCCTCGTTCTTGTTTTTTTTTGTTTTTTATGTGGGGGGGCGCGTTTCTGCAACGCGGAATGCGAGACGCTCGCCGCGGAGAGAGGCGCGCGGCTAGACAAAAGAATATATCCTCGCCGTTCCTACAAGCCCCCCACCCCCGCCGCTCGCGTTTTTCCGCGACTTGACAATGGCGAATCGCATTACGTATGCAGCCCCGAGATTCGCGCCTCTTTCGAATTCGCTGCGGTCTCGTTGCACATTTCCGCAGTTATTTCGTCCTCCCGTTGGCCACAGTCCACCCCGCCTCCTTTGCCACCAACATTGCCTTTCTTAACCCTTCCAACCCCCGACTGGCCGTTGATTTTTCACTAATTTATCGACTCCACTCAAATTGCCAAAACTTTTTCCTTTTTTTTTTTCATTAAAATTTGTATCTTGGAGGCTTTTGGGCTGGCGTTACGAAAACAGAGGTCAAGGGGGAGAAAAAAATGATGGAGAGATATTTTCCATTTTCTGAACACGTAATAATGAATTTTTAATCGAAATGGCCGAAAATTTGAATTTTTATCATTCGAATTTCTATTTTGGAGGCTTTTGGCTCGGCGTTACGAAAACCGAGGTAAAAAAATGATGGACAGATATATTTTCAGCCCCGGGGGTTCGGAGAATGTGGGAAAAGTGGCAAGATCGAAGGAACGCCTTGAGGAATAATTTCTAGGGAGAAAGTAATGAATCGAGCTCGGTAGAAAATGTAAACAAATAATATATGCGGATTGGCGTATTCATTCTAGCGGAGATGGCGTATACGCGATGTGAAAAGAATGTTGGTGCGAGGAGAAAGGAATAAAAGTGCTTGATTCCGTTATCAAAGTTGGGTGGCGAAGCAGGCGCTTCTACGGGTGGGCTGCATAGAATCTAAACGGCACAATAGCTGGTAATATCGAATGCTTCTCTCTCTCTCTCGCTCCATTCAATGCAATAATTATAAATTGGTGTCTTTCAAGCAGCGTGAAATGGACGCGTAACGAAGCCATGGTATAAATTTGTCTGGGTGTTAGTGCGTGTCCGTGTGTTTCCGTATTTTTCCGACGACGGGAGCGAACGCAGGGAGAGAGAAATTTCGATCGATGCGATTAACGAAAAACGTCATTTTGTCCGGCTGGTTTTTTATTTTTATTTTACTTGTTGCTATTTATGGAATAAAATTTGTTATTTGACACGAATAATCGATTGTTGTTAAATAAACAAAATTTATTTGTTCGATGCATTTTTATACGGAATTTAACCGTCAAGGTCAAAATATTGACCTTCGGGGAGACTGAACGGTGGCTCGGGGGGAAATAGTGCGAAATCGGAAGTTCGAGTTTCGTGGAGAGCACCCCTGGTGGGCGGAAAGAGCGTACACGCCCAGAGGATTCTGCTTTTTGCGAAATTTGACCTTGGGGAATTTTTTTCTCAACAAATACTGCATCGATCGTAATGGTTCGGTGCTCAATCGATGAGGACCAACGTCATTCGCCTTCAGTTAAACTTTCAGATCGATACCTTACTCCTGGGCTTCGTTATTCAAGAAAATCCTTATTCCCACCACCGAAATTTGTTTATTTGTTTATCCAGTGATGATATACAGACGACGCCGTCGAATGTACTTGTCCCGAGCTCTAGCGAGTGTCTGGATGTGTAAGTGGCTCGTTTCGCGCGAGGATCTTGGAGGTTTATTATATCGAGAGCGAAGGGCTTGATAGCGTGCAGCGGTTGCGAACTATGCCAACTCATAACCTCGAGAGAGCTGTTTTCCCTTTTAATTAGAATTCAACGTTGATCCCCGACGCGATTTTCATTCCGGGAGCTCCTTAACTTTGTGCTGTTCGCGGGGTTGTGTGTTTAGACGCTTCTAAGACGATCTCATTCGTGTGAGCCCAAACAGCTTGCACAACAAAGCCATTTAACGCGCGACGTGACCTTCTCTGACCTTCTGATCGAAAATACAGGATTTGCCAAGCGCCCTTAGACCGTGCGAGCTCAAATCTTACTCAGACACTCATAAAAAACCAAAAACTACGACGTGCCTCCGTTTCTTCGGCTCGAATAATAGACGAAAAAAAAACATAACCTCAAAAAAAAAACGTCTCGTCGCATTGATACAACGTTGAGCTTCTTCGCGTCGCGTATTGTTTTTTCTTCTTTATTCCCTTTCAAATGGTCGAGAAAATCGACACGATAATTCTCTCAGTCTTTTTACTTCACATTGCTGGGCTCGCCCGCACTGACTCCGCACAGTCCGCGCGCGCGTTGTTGCTCGTCTTTTGTCGTCTATCGTTGAGATATGCGCGTCTCCGTAGCGCGCGGCGCCGCGCCGCGCTCGTCGCTCGCGCCCCGATCTTTTATTTCACGCGAAACAATGCTTAGGGCCCTTTGTTTCGAGGATTGCCAGAAGGAGAAGGGCGGCCAAAGGGGGCAGGGAGTATAACGCGGCTGTACAAAAAACGTTATAATGAAACGCTATTTATTTCGAGTGTATAGGTGTGCGCGCGTGCTCGCAGTTTCACTCTACACGATATATTTCCCCTCGGCGTGCCCCCTGCCCCTCCTTATGCAACGACGAAACTCGCTCGTACACAAAAATTCTTAATTCTGCATTCTTTTATGTCGCGCCGTTAAAATCTCTGGTTTGTCCGACACTTTTCGCTGAAAAAACTCGAGAAATACGATTTTTTTTGTCAGCGGTAAAAAAACGCGGTGACGGAAACGGAATAACATTTTTTCTCTCTCTCTCTCTCTCTCTCTCTCTCGCGAGGGCTCACAAGAAAATCTTCGACGTCCCGATGAATTGGAGAACATTATTTTTCTCACTCGCGCTCTTAATGGGCACAAAAAATAATGCTCCATCCACATTGTCTCGAAATTTCAGCCGGGGAGCTCAAGATTCTTCGTGAATTTCATTTCCGCGAGGAACAACGTTCCCTGAAACCTGAGACTCGGTCGTAATCCCTTATCTAGTTCGTGGACTCGTACATCGAAAGCTGACATAATTTCGGCCTTTGCGGGAGCTTAATATTTTTTTTACAGGCCCGGACTTGACAAATAATCGCAGAGATTCGAGCCGGGAAATAATATCATCGACCAGCGGAATCAACTCCAATTATATTCGAGAACGCTCAATCAACATATTAAAATCGGTAGAGTCCAAAAACAATTAGCCCACTTCCTGCCGTCTCGTTCCAACGTTCGCAGACTCGACTCCTTCGACGATCGTCTTTTCCAGGCGCGCGCACTCTTCGCGATACATTCCCAACGAAAAACTCTCGTACGTAGAAATTGCTCTCGGGAACCCAGCAAAATTTGGACAGAATTTTTGTTACGGTTTTTTTTGCAGATCGACTTTTATTTCGGTCGCGGAACTTCGGATAAATCGCGAACCAAAAAATCTCGAAGGAAAAACGTTCAAAAAAAAAAAATCGGATTTTTTTTCGTATGATTTTGAAAAAATTATCAAAGTTTCGGTAGAAAAATGTTTTCCGATCAAATTATTACGAATAATCTGCCAGCTTCATTGTTCAATAAATAAATCGGTCGAAAAACATGTAATGTATTAATTTTTGTTCGGAATGTATGCGTCGAGGATCCTCAAATAATTATTTCCGGCGAAGCTCTTTTCTTCCTGTGTTCATCCACTTAGACAAACCCTTTTTGCCTCTCGCTACTTATTCGATTTGTCTTGAACGACGATTATCATTCAGCGAAATGATTAATTACAATTATTATTTTCGGCTTAAATATCTCGGCCCTAAAGAACGACGGGCCGTTTTGTTATGGACCAACAAAACTCAAATTCAATGACGTAAGTTATGAAAAAGAGTTATATAAAACTGAAAACTAAAAATATTTCGATCTCTACGAAAAAATACAATTTTTTGCCCAACAAATAATAAACCGCAAAAAACACACGTCCTTGGAAAAGTTATCGGAATTATTTCACGATACTGCTCAATATATTTTTTTCTATCATTCACTAATAATCACTAATAAGTGAATTTATTCTAGGCTAGACCGGAAGCAAAAAAAAAATTGGAGCCGTGATTCGATGTATTCGGCGAAAATCGATTTAGATGTTTTGTTAAAATTCGACGTATTCGGTGGCGTTTCCGAGAAGTGCGCCGCGCGCGTGGCTCGCTCGAGCGAACCAATTCCGCGAAATCCGCTCGATTCCCGGAATCGGCCGCTCGGCTCGCCGAGCGCGTTTGCTTGTCAACAACGTCGCGGACCTCGAACTTGTGGTTCGCTGCACTCGTGTGAAAAATTCTTTACTCCAAGAAATAGACAACGTTATTTTCTTTGCTAAATTTATTTATATTGAGATTTAATTGTGACGATAAATCGATCGGTTTTTGTCGCTAGAAAAATAAATCAGCTTGGAAAATTTTGGAGAATTTAAAAAATTAAACAAATCGTGAATAAAAATCAATATTTTTCGTTGCGTTTCAACCTTTCGAACTCCAGCATCATGTGAAGGTTACGTAACATTAAAAAGGGTAGAGAAGGTAAATACGAAAGCATTTTCGATGAAAAATGGAAGGATTTTGGTACGAAAAACTTTTGATTCTGTGATAATGGGAGAAAAAAGAATAGCGTCTTTGTATTATTCACCAATACGCGGGTCAGAGAATAGTGTATACAGGAGTGATTGCAATGAAAGCAATGAAAGCAAATGAGAGGGAAAGAAAAGTTGACGAGAATACACTTTTTCTATTTTACTCGAAACAATACAAAGAAAAAGAAAAGAATAAATAAGAATGAGTCAAAATTGGCTGTGCTGTGAAAAACGCGAAGCGGGTGGGGTGTAGTGTCGGTGTGCGGGAGCGTAGCGAGCGAGGTGGGAGGGGCGCGCGCTGAGCTGTTGCGGTCCCCCCGAACCGCTTGCGAAGCGCCAGCGCCGGTCAGTCTCGCTCGACACGCGAGCGCGTAACGTTGTCGCGGAGCGTGTTTTTTCAAATCGTGGATAATCGTCGCGTATCTATGAATTCGAAGTAATGACAGAAATAAAGTTGAATAAAATTTCGTGCTAAATGCGCAGTGAATCTAAACGATAAATGCGTTTCGTTGGAATTCGATGTGAATTGTTCGAAATAATGCGCGTGTTTTAACCGTTTATTTTCTTCATTTATTTTGACAGCTACGGGAAAATATTGAAACAGTGTGTGAAAGTTTTGGGTTTCGTGCAAAAGTGCGCCTGGAAATGCAACACGTGTTGCAAGTGAATAAACCGAAAGAATTAACGGAAAAAGTGCATCGTTTGTTAAAACAGAAGCATCGTGTGAAATTTAAGTTTTTTCAAAGTGAGTGTGGCTCGAAAACGATTTGGAGCGTCGTGGCAAAGCTGTGCAAGGGATCAAGTGCTGTGCCTGACATTCGATCAACTCCGTAATCATTATTGGAAAAGACGAGAAAACAAGGTAATGTCATTTCGCTTCACCAATATTGTTACATAAACATCGACCCCAATTGGACGCCAAATGGAAGATTTTTGTTTATCATTATTATTCGTTGATGTATTTTCAGCACAACACGAATTTTACTGAAAATACAATAACGAATGATAACAATAAACAAAAATCTTTTATTCGCCCTCGCATTTCTACGATTCTCATAACATTTCGAGAACTATTGAACGTTTAACATAGAATTTTTTTTTTAATTTTCGTACGATCGGAATATTTTTTCCTTACGTTTTCAAAGTTTTTTCAAAAACTGACATAATTACAGGCCTAAAAATTGAATTTGAATATACTAAAAAAAATGTCAAAGTTGATGCTTGGCCCTGAGGACGATAAAATGATTGTTTTTTCGAGCGGAGCGTGAAACTTTTACAGAGAATTAGTGAAAAATCGTAACACAGACTTCCTTGCAATTCGATGAGCAAGTTGTTTCAAAAAAATTCGAAAAATTGCACTAAATATGAAAATAATGGATGAAAAATATATTTGTCATGGAATTTCGTCAGTCCGGACTGACGAGTAAGAGTAGTCGTTCGTAAATAGTGCAGAGACGTGATCGATACCAGGGAAATTGTGATATTTCCGAGAAATGTCACGTTTTCGATCTTTTCCGAGTTCTCGGAATGAAAAAGTCATGAAGATGGCTCGATTAGTCATCGATAATGAATTAGCACGTCTTGATGAAGCAGCTCATTGGTTGAACACGCGTACGTGCATCGGAGCGTGCTCCCAGTTCCGTATTTACTCGGCGAAGTGGCGAGAGTGAGAGAAGTCGAACGCGTAGGCCTGTCGGCGGGATTCGCATGATGTATTAGCGCCGCGGAGCGCTTGGTTCTGTCTTTCTCCTTCTTTGACGAGTTTCGCGTGTTTTCGAACTCTGTGCCCTCATGATACAGCCAAGTACGTATTAGCCGATGACAATGCTCTGACGTAGAGACAATACGCGACTCTACGCAATTTCGATTTTGCATTTTCTCTCTCTCTCTCTCTCTCTCTCTCTCGCTCGCTCTCGATCTTTCTCCGCTCTGGTGTATTTATATGGATGTCTGTAAATATGGATGCAGAGGGATGCAGATCCATGTGAAACGAGGGTTGACACGGGGAGACCCATTTGTCAATTTATGGATTAGTATATCTGTGTGCATTTAACATGGAACGTTGTAGTGTCGTACTTGGTCTCGTCTCTTCCTCTCGGACAATCATTCCAGCTTGTCCTTCCCGTATATTCCACAGTGAATTTCACCACTCGATTGTGTACGATATAATGACGTTCGGTATTGACCGAGTGCGTCGTTGAGCTGTCTCTCTCGATCTATTGTATGTATACATACGCGTTTCCCATTCTATGATGATGCTGAAGTTCGCAACGTTGGAATGCAACGAAAAATATTTATTTTTATTCGTGTGTTTTTTTAATTTTTTTTAAATAAAGTCAAAATTGGCTGGGACGCAGCAGAGACGGAGGCTCGAATGTTGGTCCGATGCGGGGTCAGGGGAACAAGATTATTTGCGTATTGGCGAGTCACGGCACGAGGGGGTAAGGGCAGTCCGGGTCGGGCAAGAGCCGAAGAAAAGTATATCGCGAGAGGGAGAATGGTAAAGAGAAAGCTGGAGAGGGTGGGCTGCGGTAGCAAAAAATAAAAACATAAAAGGCCAGCAAGCCGAGCCCTCCCTCCTATTCTCCACGCAGGTTTCTATTGTTTTGGCCAGCCACAGCCAGTTCACTTGTTTTCCTTTGCCCGGAGGCTTTTGTCCTTCGCGACGCCACCACGCGATCTCCTCGTGAGCTTTCGTCTTTCATCGATTGTGCGAAATTTTTTCAAAATACACCCCCCCCCCTCCCCCCACCACTCATCGGCAGCTATGAAATAAACAGAAACCTATTTTTCGTTCTACTCGAATGTTGCCAACTCTCCAGTCTCATCTCGAATACGTCAACAACAACATTAAACTCCATTTCTCAACATAGTCACGTTCATTTTTTCATATTTTTTATTCAATCATACGGAAATTCTTTATTTTTTATTGACGTTTCGTTCAATTTTTTCCATTATTCCAATTTTACTATCACAATTAAATCTTCATGCAAATAATAATAATAATAATAATAATAATTAATTTAATAAAATAAACAAAATAAATTGAATAAAAATTAAATAAATCAACAAATACTAAAAAATAATAAAATAAAAAAAATAGGCAAAGGAGAAAAAAAAATTCGTTGCATCCCAACGATGGAAACTTCAGCTTCAATTTATTTGGGGAATGGTCGATGTGTCTGTAGCTTCGCTGTCCAGTATAATTGCAATTGAACGCAATAATTGATAACACTTTATTTGCATTGCAAAATGAATTGAGGGAATAATTATCGCGGACGATTCTTTTAGCGGTCCGAGGTTATTACGGAGAATTGGGACCTGTCAAGAGGAACGAGAATTTTCTTTTGACCATGCACTTGTTTTCGTATATTATTTTTTTTACGAACGTGCGGATTGGAGTCTTCGAATGGGAGCTTTTGCAACACACTACACACACACACACACCTACACAAATAGGGTTAATTCGAGGCTCGCGCGCGAGATCGCCCCGCCGTGCGCGTTGCTTTCTCTTTCTCTCGCTCTTGCTGCTTTTGCCACATTCTGAATACGTCGTTTCCGAATGGAGGTAATTCCGGTTACAATGTGACCTTTGATTTCATAGAAACGCACGCTCCAATGACGCCTCTCCCCCTCCCCCTTCTCCTTTCTATGGATTTTGCTCGCGTCTCTATTCCTATGGATATATATATATATATATATATACACATACATATATATTTCTTTTTATGCTTCTTACTCTTCTTTCTAAGGTAAATACTCACTCGTGCTGCCAGCTTTTTATTCCTTCACTTTCCCTACTTGCACGGCCAAGCCTCTCTCTCTTTCTATTTTATTATTATTATCATTATTATTATTTTTTTCAATTTATTGTTGGCTTTTTTTTTGAGTTTTATTTCATTCATTTATTTCTTCTTATGCTCAATATTTTTATTTTATTTTTTTTCAATCTGATCGGTGATGAAATTTCGCATGTTTTTTTGTTCGATTTCCTATTTAATTTTTATTTATTGCTTTTTTTTTTGTATTTTTTTAAAACATGAATATATATGTATGTATTTATATGTATATATCTCGATGGAACACACACGTTTTGCTCGTCTTTCTGGCTCTTTCATTGGGCCAATATACATATTGTAAAGTAAGTTGGCGACGAGCCATTCACCGCACAACCGATAACCTTGCGCCGCCTTGCTGTTTCCTCAAAGTCTCTGTCTCTCTCTCTCTCTCTCTCTCTCTCTCTCTCTCTCTCTCTCTCTCTCTCTCTCTCTCTCTATTCGGGATAACGAGCAATTCATATCCTACCGAAGTTAATATACACATGTCGTTGCTGCTGCTGCGCACCCGATCAGCCATTCTTTTCATTTATTATTCCCTCATTTTTTAAAAATAAAATAGATAATAAATATAGACAATAAATAATATATAAATAAATAAATAATGAATAAAATTAATATAAAAAAATAATAATAAATTAATAAAATGAAATAAAATAATAAAAATCCGAAAATGAATATTTTTCGTTGCATTCCAGCGTTGCAAGCCTTAGCATCATTAGTCGATAATCGAATCTGGTATCAATATAATAATTTGGCATGGGAAATGCCGGCTTCTCGTACGAGCAGCCGGCCACACGCTACGCGCTTGATTCTCTCCCTCCCGCAAACAAATTGTTTGCGACAAGGCTCGACACTTGTGTGTCCCCATCCCTCCGCCCGCCGCGGCCCATACTTTATCGGTTTCTCGTGCATTTATCCCCGGACATGTACTCATGCACGCGTATTTGTTGCCTCGAACCAGAGAGCTATCGCTCTTGAATTTGTAACGCGCCGTGGGTCGCCAGACTCTCGGATTTACTTGGATTCAGCCCCCCCCCCCCTCTTTTCTCCCTTCCTCGCGCCCTCGCGAGGGGAGAAAAGCGTAAGCACACCGATCGCTTCCCAAATTCGTTTTTCCTCTTCGTATTTCCGGTCGTCCACGTGCTTCCTTTTTCCACTTTGGACTATTTTTCTATATCCATGCACATTTTTCTTCTCCGTCACTCTGTAAATAACGCCCAGCATGGGCCGTGCGCAAAGTGCTTTTTCGTTTTTCTCGATTCAGAGGCACGCTTTGTGTGTGTTTTTTTTTTTTTTTTTTTTTTTTTTTTCGTTTTGATTTGTTTTCGCGCGCATCTCCGGATCACGGCCTCGGATTCTTTCGACTTTTTCATCACAAATCGTGGCCCAAAAATGACTCGGTAGCAAGCGGAGAGGGGGCGGAGGGCCTTTGGTCTCTTTGGCGAACGACGCGACGCCAGCAAATAGTTTGAAATATTTTCGCGAGCTTGCCGAGCCGAGTTTATTAAGGCTATTCAAAGACGCGCCTCTCCGAGACTACATTGTGGATACAATTTGGTCTTATTCAGTCCTCTCGTCCTCCTCCTCCTTCTCCTACTCTCTCGCTCGCTCGGATATCTAAATATTTTCAACAATCCCTCCGCGCACCCCTCCCTCACCCTTTCATCCTTCCTCTCGATCCTCGACTCGCTCTTTCTCACTTTTTCACTCTATTTCGACGAAAGTCGACTTTTGCCACCCTCTCTCCCTCTCTCCGTATTTTTTTATTTTATATATTCCTTATTCTTTTTTCAATTTCTGAATTTTTTTTCAATTTATTTTTTCATTTTCTCAAATTGATTTATTTTTTAAATTTATTTATTTATTTTTTTCATGATTAATTTTTTTAAATTAATCGCGATCGTTGTTTCTCTTGATCGCCAGGCTCGGAGATCGAGGAGGAAAAAAAATGTTTTTTGAAGTGAAAAAAAAAAAAAAAAAAAAAAACAAAATTGGGAAAA
>JAPYYS010000163.1:0-40400 GCA_030522525.1 Campopleginae sp. 14b
TCCTAATACACAGCGGGCCAAGCGTTTTCCAACGTTTCACGTATAAAATATATACATATATGCATATATATATAGAAAATGGAACGTACGTAGTTCTCGGTGAAGCTGAACGAAAGGGGTCGCAAGTGACGAACTTTGCGACCCCCGTGAGAGCAAAGAGCATCGTGTCCTCTTCGCCCTTCATTTATACAGAAGGATGCACCCTCGATACCAAAGTGCACATACATATGTATATGTGTGCGTTGATACTCGTAGTGAGAAAACTTCTCATAGCTCTGTGAACCAATAAAAAGGGTTAGGGGTGAATCTTTTACGACGTGTGGCGTCGACGACGAAATCGTTTTCGTTGACTCTTCGTCGTTATTAGCTTTATTTTGTTCAGTAAATAGTGAGCATGGCTACATAGATCGGCACATGTTCTCATCGACTTACAAAATACCGGAAATGAGACGAATTTCTAAAAGCTAAATCCCGCGATCCCCACCCACCGAAATCGCAATTTAAAACCTTCGCAATCCTGGGAGCATACCCACTGAGTAATTCCCTTTTTTTCAACTTTCAAATAGCTCTTGAGCTGTCTCTCTCGTCGACAGAATTATAGGCAAGAATATAAATTTTTTCGCACCTCATATTTCCCCGTTGTATAGAAAACTCTTTTCTAAACATTCCGATCGCTCAAATAGCGAAAACACTATATTTAGGAAGTAAACGAGAAACGAGAATGTTTTTTTTGATTTTATTTTATTTGGATACTCACATCCGGTGTAGGATTTTTCGCCCCACGGCATATGGCTCATGGCATCAATGAATGAAAGAGACCAACTGTAATTGCGAAAGATAAATAAATGCCTAATCTATATGACGCGGTCCGAGACAGGCAAAGGTCAAAGAAAAGAAACTCCGGAGAAAAATACAACTTTATATCCGAGAAACTTTTACATCTGTGTTAACATATATATTCACTTATAATTATTATATGCCTTGGGTATATGTGTATATAAGAGCATTGCGTATAGTACATATGCGAAGGAGTTATATCTATCAAGTATGTGTGTACATCTGAGTCAGGGTAATGAACCGAATGGTGCAGCGTGGTGATAATGAGTCGACGTAACGAATATTTATGCGCCCCCGAGTGCACAGTATGTACACTGTACATAGCGTAACACTTGAGGCAGCGAAAGGAGGAGAAGCTCGAGAGTCGCGGCATCGCTCATTGTGCTATCGTCTCCGTTATCGTTTTACTACTCGAATGCAACCGCTCTCTCGTTTTCTTACTCTAATGCTCTGTGCTACCTTTCTTCTTCTATCTTTATCTCTCTTTTCCTTCCTTTTATCTTCCCTCCGCTCTGGCTCCTTCCCTCTTTCTCTTTCTGTCTCGCTCTCTATATAATGCAAGTATCTCTTTCTTTTCCTCAACGCCAAGTCCCGCGCTGTTATCGGCGTAAAAACGAGGTCTCCTCGTGGCACTCATCGACCCGTTTTCTCTCTCGACAATCCCTCCTCGTTTTTCACTTCAGCCTTTCTTTTCTTTTGACTACAGATCGATTCGCAAATATGAAGGGAATCGGGGGGAAACGATATTCAAAGAGAAAAAATATATATCGTCGATATGGCTCACATTATAGTTGAACGAAAGGAGTTAAAATATATGCGCAACCTGCACGTTTATAGCGAACGGAAATCTCACAATTAGCAATAAACTTATCAGAATGCTATTTTTCATTTTTTCTCATGCACGTCTATATCTCCAGCTTTTTAATCACCCAATGTCATTAATTCCAGCCAATATACTCAGCAGGGACATTAATCAGCGGTATTACATTTTCAAAAGAAAGAGCAAGCATTGTAATAATAGCAAAAGAAAAAAACGTTTATTAGACATGCATCCAAGAAAAATCATGAAACCAAGTCAAATAACGAAACAGCAAAATAATCAGTCCAAGAATATGAAAACAGCAATGAGTGCTAAGAGCCGAGCTCCTACCCTCGATGGAATTAATAGAAAACACGATTCCATATACAGACATTACAGGACAGAGCCCAGAAATAGTTGACCTCCATCGAGGATGATTCCAAATTTTTGTAATAGACTACAAAAGTATTTTTTCAGGCGAAACTGCAGGAGTCGAGAAACACCACTTGTCTTGGAAATAAGAATTAGTGATGCGGACACATATCCAAATTGGATATCAAATATTCCTGTTCATCTAATGACATCGTGATCGTCAACATGCCTATGAATATTTGTCCGTTTGGTTGATCATATAGACTCGAGCTTATCGCACTGGCGTCCACCAGTTATCATACGATTCTGCCATCGCATACCCATACTCACACTTATTATATATGTGACTATGAATCGCCATTTACGTAAACTCCTCGATACCCATAGGCGATATCGAGTCATGAATACGCCTGGCTGTGCATGTGCGTGCTACTTGAAGATGAGAGGGTCGGATATACATGAGAGTCGACCGGAAATCAAACCGTGAACCAGCGAGAGTAAGTACTAAGATAATCTCGTCGTCTTGGCGTGTCCAGCAATATCCGGGCTACGTTGTATGTCCGGAATTTCGATACGTTACTCTCGATGCAGCCGAGCGTGGCTTCGTGTAGTGAGAAAATGGTGCAAATTCGAGACACCGTTCCACCATCGCTACTAAAACTAAGCAAAAATAAAATAAAATCCCGTTAATTCAACGCCCGACTTACGTTTATCAGACAAGCTATGAACGCAGAAAAAAAAAACAATTCCGACGCTTCCCATGTTCGCTACTATTAGGGCAATAAAAAAAACATTCCTCAGCCATAAAATCCAGATAGGAAAAAAAATCCCTGGAGACGTTCTCGATCGTTTGTGCTAACGGAATACACAGGCAGAAAAAAAAGCACGAGATCGACTAAAACTTTTCGTATTCCGATCGTCTCAACAGCGTCGAAAAATTTCACTTCGGAATTCGCAGCCATCCCCATTTTACTCATGCCGTTTCAACAAGCATGACACATTATTGCCTCAACCTTTTGAATGGTTCAAATTCACACGAGCGCATACCTACATGCATATCGACCAGTCATGATAGAGGAGAGTGCTGGGTAGGTGACAAACTGAAATTCGCAATGAGTGAACAACGTCCTCGTATGCATATATAGAAGGATCGTCGTCATCGTCAACGACGATCGTTTTCCACATATGAGTAAAATATATGCATATGTACCGTCTACGTTTGCGTGTATACGGTACAGACGAGAGAACTACTTGCTCATACAATTGCTATCGAGAGGACGGAGCAACTCAGAGCTTTACGTGGTACGTATGTAAGTGCCAGGGGTTGTTCAGTCGAAGGGTAGAATGGGTTGAACGCGCCCGAACTATCGTGTGCGTGCACCCTCCCAACGTAATGTCGACGGTATAGTAATGGTATATGTAAGTTCGTGAGGTTACTGTAGTTTGTAGGCATAGGTGTATGAGGAAGGATGTGGGTCAGCCAAGGCCGGAAGAAAGTCCCACATCCACGTGGATGCTCCACTACGTGTTTGAACGTAAGTCTCATCTACAGGGTGTAACCGACATTATCTTCAAAATAATGAACACATGAAATTTGTAACTAAGAAAAAAAACGTTCGAGTCTCGGACTTATTATCGGAAATCATTCAGTTCGTTCGTGCTCAGAGAAAAAGCCATACATTTTTTTGTTACTCAATAAAAGTTTGCTCGACACTTTGTCTTCGTTTTCTTGGGTGGCTAATGAAAATTTGCTGCAGAAAATGTTGCAATGCATTCAGTGTCGAGAAAGATTTCTCAGTTACTTGTTCCTGCATAATTTACAAGAGGCGACCACAAAAACTCGACCACAAGTAAACTCGACGAAACTGCATGCCTAAGGCATCTAAATTCCCCGGACTGCGCAAACGAGAAAGTCGATTGTGTTTCTCATAATTGTTTTACGTCAAAATTTGACGTCGTTACTTGTTGACATTTTTTTGGTGAAATTGGGACACCCCATGGATTAATATGCACATGCACATGCGTAGGTGTTCATGGTCTGAAAATAGTTGTGTTGTTCTCCGACGATCAGAGACATATAAAATTCATGTCAGTAAATAAAAGTGCACGATTCGCTTAATTTAACCGACTGAAATGCTGGGGCAATACCTTCTTTCATTTTTATCGATCAACTCTCATGAATACATATGAAGAAATATATCGATGTATTCCTCATAAATAGTAGAGACACGTAGGGCGTTCACTAAAATATGTATCAATCGTATATATGGAGTGGGTGGAGAACATATAATCATCATCATGGAAAGGTGCACGAAGCGAAGAATATCTTTTGAAAATTGACAACCTTGGGAAGGAAAAAATGATAAGTAGATACCTTTTGGATGGCGTGGCCTATACGATCGAGGGTTTTATCGAGCGATCAGAAAAAAATCATAAAACTGCGGTGAATTCCGTCGATTGCACATGCTTAAAATTTAAAGCGTATTGATCGCTTCCCAAAATATTAAAAGATGATTGGATCCCATGTAATTGCTTCTCCGTTTCCTTTAGTTGACGTATCTTTGCACGAAGAAAAAACTTTTCATTAAGTTCTTAACAGGTATAAGTAAATGGAGCCAAAGTCAATTGTGAGCAATTAATTGAATCTAACGAGACTGAAACAATGCTGCAGTTTTTATTATGCTCAGCTTTTTTGAGCTTACGAAGATTCCTTGTCATTTTTTAAATAGCAACAGCGGCCTTCGCATCAGTTTTTAATTATAAATTGAAGAGATTAATTGTTGTCCAACCTAGAAAAGTGGGGCCTCGAATCCACCCATAATATTTCTTCTCTCTGTAATAATTCATAGAAAAATGACACTAGAGCGTAAGAGAACACAATTTTCTCGCAGAACGAGCGAGTTTCATGTTTCAAACTTGACTGAGCTGAAACAGCTGGGACTTCTTGGGAACGTTCTTCTCGCTGCTGCTCAATATCGATGATATATATGTATGCATAGTTTAATTTATGTATACAGATATAAATTGTATATAGTTACATGACATATTGACGTGAACGATAGAGAGTGCCCTGGTCTCGATCGAAACTCGTTAACGTTGAGCGTCGAACAACGCGACGACCATGACTTTCGACGAAGTCATCGTCGTCGATCTTTCTCCTCTTGCCATCTCCTTACTCTGCCTCCTTGGCATGTCATCCCGGATAGAAACAGCCTGAATGAACGATCCCAGGCGTAAAACCTAATATCCTAGATCTATATATATTACAGCACTCCACACACGAGTACACATGGCATCCCATTGTCGGAGAAGATGAACCTTTCCCCTTTCCCAAAGGACGATCATAGAATATGAAGCTGGAAACTTTTGTTAATTTCGAGAATCATCAATTTTGTCAATCATCGGCAAATCAGTACGCGGATCCACCAAATTTGGCGAACAATTACCGGGGCGCAACTCAAAAACTTTATAAAAAATTGACAACATAAATAAAAACACATCGTGGAGTGAAGGAGTAAAATGCTAATCAATATTTCCGCGCTCTAGTATATTAATATCTCAATATATCCTATAATTATAATATCGTGAATCGCACGATTCTCTGGAAATGTAGCGTGTAATGGTAATGTTGTGTACCTGTCAGCTATATCACAGGAAAATCCCGGTTTAACCTACCTCCGCAGACTTTTTCCCTTTCAATAATGGATTTATCCGTTATCTTTCTCTTTCCCAATGTCTCGTTCTCCTCTCTGTTTCGAATCGCACTAGCTCGACGTTTCCCATCCAAAATCGACCACGAAAATCCCATAACCATGAAACCATTCAATGCAACCATTGAAATACAGAAAAAATAACGGATCATAATTATAAAATTGCAAACAACGTTTTAGAAGATGAATCATTGTACGAAATAGTTTTATGAAAATAATAAAATTCCACAATTGTACATTCGAGGCAAAAAAAATTCCGGGTTTTTTCGAAATCTCGTTGTCCTCTATCATTTGTTGACTATCGTCTTATGAGAGAGCTCGAGCTCGACCTCTACCACTTTCCACATGAAAATAACAATGCCAGCTTTGTGCAGGATTGGTTTCAAAATTGTACTTCCAGTAGTGCGTTTTTGTCATACGGTCAGCAAAGCTTTTCTTACCGGTCTGGCGAATATATATTCACCGAACGAGAGAAAATAACAAAACCCCACTGGTGCGGTTTACTGACGGTCACTCCGCAAGTACGAAACAAGACTAGAGCTCTTCTCATTTCCCTTTCCCAGCTTCATTATTCCAACGAATATTCTGTATATCTCACTGTTTCTCTCGTTATACTCCAATTTTCAGTCTCGCCAAGGAAAAAACACTACACACAAAGTTTCATCAGAATATCTCTATTCCGTAGCGGAGAGAATAAACATTGACGACGAAAAAATATGGTCACGAAATTATATATCGGTCGAACACGTAAATGTGCTAAAACAATAAGAATAAATTTATCGAATATTCTGTATTTATGGATTTGTAAAAGCGTATAAATATTCGGCACAGAAAATACTCACCACGTGAAAATCCCAGTTTCCCATCAACAATAATCGGAATTCCTATAATTAATCCGCGTCTCTGTGCCATACATCGAATATTTAATTACATGCTCCAATAGTTTATTATCATCAGCAGGAGCGCGATGAAAAAACAAAACCAAAAATTATTACTTTTCTGTTGATTTATTCGGAGCAATACACGAACTGAGCTACAGTAAAACGTGTGGATTTTTGTGCTTTTATTATTTGCCTATGATGCCGGTGGCATTTATGTCCGAAAATCTTAACAGCAAGAGGTACAAACACGATTCTCGCAAAACTAAACGTTTTCATCGCGAGAAGCACCATATTTCATGGTGCATTATTTTCTTCCAATGCACCAAATGGATTCCCACCAAATCCATTTTGTCATTGTCAATGTACCGGAATGACTTTCTATTGTTTTATATATTCCGGGGAATATGATGGGCCCAGTAAAATTATGCATCCTCATCGTAAATAATTGCATTTGACATTTTCAAGGTGTAAAAAAACTTTTACACGCGGCGAGCTCGTAATTTCCTGTGGAAAAATCCCGGAAATTTTGACAACCAAATTGTATATTTCATACGATTTTCCACCCAATTGCTGATAACACGATTTCCCCTAATATCGTTGATAGTGCACGCGATAATCTCCCTACAATATGTGTGCCAACAGTACTAACCGCGATAATGCGAAAACGCAAACAATGATGATAATGAAAAACAGTCAAAAATAACTATCACCATTTTTTGAATTATTATTACTTTCATTAGCTTTTCCTGTTTGTAAAAATGTTAGAGCATCTTTTCCATTATAATTTTAAATATTCTTCGCATATCACTCACTAACTTACCACAAAATGCCAAGAAAGCAGTAGAGAATAAAATGAAAGAGTGTAATACGATGGAAAATGTGTGAGAATAAAGACATGTTTCTCTATATTTTTCTGTAACGCAGTAATGAAATAGCGAGAAAAATGAAGTGACTGTGTGATGTGCTCAAAAGACCGAAAAACCACGAGAAAGAGCATCACGGACCACTCGCGGTGGGCGCATTATATTTTCCATGTTTGTGTATTAATGCACTATACTATTTTCATATGTGTATATTTGATACAGTTGAGAGAACCCAGAATCGAGAGATAAAGCCAGTTGAAATATCTCTCACTTGGGCCACAGAGATTTTTATCCCCCAACCGCGATTTCGCTGTATTAAAACGCTTGGAAAAACTTTGGTTTTACGTTTGACCAAATTAGCCGCCCTGGAATACAACTCTATTATAACCCATCTACCAACTCTACACCTATAAGTAAGGTATTCTTAGTTGGCCTCCGATACTCTCAATGAAAATCACGACCGGATATGAGTATATTTTCGCTCAACATACGAATTCGTAAGATTTTATTGCGAGTTTTCTATTCATAAATTGTTTTCTTCGAGGACTCATCAAGTATATAAAGACGGTTTGAAAAATAGTTGAAGAGATGTAGAGCGATATGTGAGAATCGTAGAGTCCAATTAATAAATCGACGTAAAGTGTCCGCTCGATATATTTGATTTGCTCGAATTTTTAATTTTCAACGGAAAGTCCTTACGATTATATTCTTAAAAAATAATAAATTAAGCATTTTTCGCAACGAAGTCAAATGGATTTTTGATGGTACACTGAAGTTTTGACAGTGAATTTTGAAATATTGATATAAAGAAATTCCATGCTCAAGGTTTTTGCAATTTTTCACATAATCTGGATATCTCGGGTTAATCCATTTAGGGGAATATCGCCGGTAGAATCAATTGGAAAATAATGATTTCGAAGATTTGAGCTAGTGTGGTTGCTGACGAGAAAACAGGTACGCGAGGGCGCGTGGGTGTTGTGTAAATTCCACCTCAGTGCCTCTCACCAGTGCCTGATGTGCGGTGTCGAGGGAGTTTCCACTCAGCAAGAAGAAATAGTTCTCTGTGTATTTCTCTGTATGTGAGAAAAGGTGAGCAGAGGAAAAAGAGAAATCTTAAGAAGGGAAAGCTATTATAGGGGTTGCGAATCCCCAGAGCGCTCGTAGGTCAGTTTCAAGGCTAGTTCAAGGCATGGAGTGTTATATATCATATCGATATTTCCATGTCTCGAATTTTTTTCGTCAAAAATGTATCGGAAGCTTTAGCAATCCTTCTCGAGATAAAAACATCGATAGTGAATAATAAAATGAATCGAATAACACGCTGCTTTCTACAACAAGAATGATAATAATTTATATTTTATAATTTCCATCTGGGGCAAGAAAAATGTGGGAAAAACACGATAAAACAAAGGTGATTATTAGTATTTATAGAGTGACAGAAATGCTTGTAATATTAGTTGGTCTCTACTAATAAATTCTTGTTCTTGGCCAAATTAATCGAATACCCACTAGACACCGATTACACAGTCTGGCTGAAGCTCCTTTTGGTACTTGGATTCATATAACGAGAGTCATGGTTTCTCTTGGTGCGAAGCTTACGTGCCTCGTGCTTACGAATATACGTACCGGGCGGTCATTACCAGCCGAGGAATTATGCACAAGAGATTTCTGTACACGATATATATACATATACAAAATCATGTATAAATATGTGTGTAACTAACCGCAAGTATATTTTAATATCGTAGTAGCACGACTTTAGACTTGCTTGGTTGTATGGCTTTGCAGCACGCTTGTGCACAGGTAAAAAACGCGCGGATACATTACGTCGAGGAGAGAAAAAAATATACACGTAAGTGTAGGCTTGAGTAATGTGTGTTTCGCAGCCTAAATTAAATTAAGAAAGTCGAACATGATAAGAATCCTGAAAAGTTGGTCTCACACAAAAATCACTATCGTAAAAATAGAACATTTTCCAGACTATAGTCTGAGCTCGTGCAATATCATGAAATTCTTTATGAATTACAATCATTTTCCTATACACAAAGAAAAGCTGTCCAGACAGAAAAATATGATGAAATGTTCGAGTTAAAGTCATTGATGAATGAAAGAAAAAAAATGTCAATTTTTCTTTAACGACCTTGCTGTGTATCCGGTGGCTGATTTATTGCAGTGAATGGAATATATCTGAATTAAATATCCCGCGAGAAGCTATGTACACAGAAAATACTGTGTACGCGGGCCTCGAGAAGTTTTAATAAAATATTGCGTGTATATACCTCGTGTCAGCTCTGACTTATTCCTGGTAGATTGCTGCAGCCAAGTCAGGTTTTTCCGATAAACCGACAAACTTTTTTCTCTTGCATCCTACCAGCCACATGAATATATATACAAAAATACTTGTATATGTATGATCGAAAAGGAGAAATATTGTGGAACGAGTTTTCTAATGATCTCATGGAGTAGCAAAATAGAAGACAGGGACAAGGAAAGGAAACCTGGCAGGGCTGCAGCATCCGGTTGATGAATCTTCTTCTACACACTCTGCAGTAGCATAATGCATATATCTTGCACTTGGCTTCATCTTTTCATTCGTGTCTTCAATTCCAAAGCAAAATAACCAAGGAGGAGCATTACACATGCTTTTTTTTCTTCATAGCAGCACGTCCTTTCGAAAATGAAATTCTTTTGTTTTGCTTGTTCAATATATAATAACAAAAGCGTCACCGGAAACATAGTTGTTGAATTCGCTGTACCGGGAGCATCGAATGTTGCATCTTAATGAAAATTTCAAAAAAGTGGATGAGAAAGAAAATGTCTAACACAACACAATATGAATCAAATGAAATTTGGTTTTTTCTTTCATACTCATGACAATTTACGTTGAAGTGACTTCAATTGAGTGACCGTTGTCTTCGTTGATCCACAAATGCTATTCGTTCTCTGGTAACAAATCTCAAACCCATTGAGCGTATTAAGGAGACGATTATTTGTGGTCTCGTTCTTCCGCTGCTGTCTTTTGGCGTCACCTCTTTGTCATTTTATGCAAAATCGCGATGTAGAAAGGAAGGTTGTGAAAGCCAAGCGCTTAGCATCACAATCCGTGCAATTTGCACCGCTCAATTTGAACGAATTCCCGGCAAAGTCACGATTACTAACAACGTTATATACATATGTATATTTCATGGAAATATATGTATATAAACACTTCTATGTGCGGAGACGAACATATACAGAGAATGTACGAACAACGATCCTTTTTCCCTTCCTCGGCTCGAGCTATGTGTCGTCCTCGTTTTCAATTCTACGACCTCCGAGGAGTTCACAGAGCGGGTTATTTTATTGATATTTTTGTTAACGCACAGTCATTGGCCAGTCGAACGCCGAAAAATCGAGCAAAATTCCATGAACCGTCCGGAATAAAACAAAATTGACAGCAGAGACAGCAGAGAGTACGTTCCCATTCAATTTATCAAATTAAAAAAAAAAAAATGCTTCTCACTAATAATATAAAGCTGTGAAAAACATTTGAGAAATTGAGATCCCTTACGTTTCCTTCGATTTCCTTATTCAATGACAACTTCAATGACAAGAGATTTGTTGGGATGAAAACAAATCGTTTTATCGAGACTCCTACGTGAAAACTGAGAAAACAGCCTCGCACTAGAGGCTGTCAATAACTGTCAATTGCCAATGATCGTGAGGCATAGTGATCTCAGAGGAAAAGGCTAATCCGCCACGCCAGTGAGTGCGAGGTATATAAATATGGAGATTGAGGGGAGGGACACGGAAAGAGGGTGGTGAAGCTTGCGGCAGTGGATGTGAAACGCGAACTTTCAAGTTTCCGATCCGTTCATAGGAGCTCAGGTACTTCGCATCCCTGCGTCTCTCGTGGCTGCTTGAACTTCGTGATCTGTATAAATTATCTTGTAATCGAAAATTTCTACACGTAATATGAAAAAATGAAAAAGCTGCATGCACGTGGAAATATCTGTTACGTTCGAACTCATTGAATATATTACAAGGAGAAGGATAAAGCTTCATTTACGTACCTCCAATAAACGTGTCGGGATTGACATACGAGAGTATAAAAATTCCTTATGCGAATCTATACCTTAATCTCTTTGTTCTATTCATAACGAGGTTTCCGAAATTAAATCAGAAAATTCGAATTTAATCCGAGATCTTTTCGATGCTCGAAGTTTTACATCAGGACATGTCACCTCAATCTGATTCGAAGGTGCAATTAATACGATTAGTTATGTATCACGAACCCGACGAGTATTCGATTTATTTCTACGAAATATGGATATCCATCTGCTCGAGGAAAACTGTAACTTGGAACCCTGCTTTCTCTATATCTCAACGTATATTTTCCCCCTTGAGTACCCGAGCCTGCGATGACCTAAGAGCATGCTGCATCCGTCGATTCCAAATAGAACGTACGCTATTACGTTATTCGTCGAACTAACCATTGTTCATTTATTATTACACAAGTTTCAAAATCTATTAATCATTTTCCACCACATTTGTCAAAATCTTTTCGTATCTAAGGGGTTTCTGTCAAATCAGGTATTCGAGCAGCGAATTCGTGGAGGACTTCCGCTTTTAGTATATGCTTCGGTTGTTAATTCATTCAAAACGTGGAATATCGAAAAAAGAAGTTAAATTCCGGTCATTTTATGGATTTAATATGAAATTATCATGAGTTTCCATGATTGATGGAATAATTAGTCACGTAATTTTTCAACTTGATTTCTGCTGAGTGGATTTATTCACAGGGGTAACTAAAAATTTTCGATTTACATGAATCATTGAAATATTTTCGACTGCGAGTGGACTCTTTTTTTCTCATTTGACGAATAAACCTCGCGGCCCATACAATAGAGCCCTCTCGTACAGATTATAAATGTTCGAAAGTCGATTCAAATTCTCTCGATGTGATCGAAAGAAATATCGATATTCAGGATAGAGCGAGAGAAAGATGGGGAGCGAATAAATGAGAAGAGAAATATTTGAGCTCGATCGAAACGTCAGTCACGTAGGATCGCAGGGAGCTCATCCCACGATTCCACCCAACGTTATATTTACCACTGCAAAGAGCTCATCTGTGGTAAAATCGGCAAAGTGTGAGAGAGACGGAAAAAACGATTCGCGGGTAACGAGGCGCATAATTAGGACCGAGCGTCTCTTAATGAAAGCTACGGAGCGCACCATAAGCGCGAGCAAAAGAGAAACTCATGTATACATGTAGAAGAAACGTCTCTATATACACGTATATGTGAGTACCATGTGAACGGTATCAATAATTTTAATTATCCATTTGAATTCGCAGCTTCTGGCAGCAACTTAAATTCCAGCTCGCTCAATGTGCCAACCAATATTTATGAACATTGTTCTCACTTCTTCTAAATTTGGTTTCAAATAATTAAAAAAATATCAAAGTTCCGAGAAATTGAGCTTTTCAATTCCTCTGGAATTTTTTTCCCACGATTTCCTGGTGGAGGATTCCCATTTGAAACTCAACAGAACGGAGGGAGCAAATTAATCTTTAGTTGGGTATTCGAGAAAGGCTGTGAAACATGACGAATTGTATGTTGAGATGTGAGCCCGGAAATACGAGATCTTGGATGTTCCAAAGTGCCCGTAGTTGCAAAAATATTATTTCGAGATCGTTGTTGACGGAGTATTTTAGCATGTGGTCACTTTGGCTGTTCTAATTCCAACTAGAGGAAGATTGTTGGGTGTCAACTTAATTCGGCCAGTGACCTTACGACCTCTCCAAATGATAAAACATTTTTATCTCTCGCTTGGGAAATTTGAAGATTCGCGTGGTGAGTCAAACCGAATATCCGGATGTTTACGATTCAAATGGGGAATGTGATGTACTCTTGAGTTAATTCGCATATACGCTAAAGCACAGAGGGAGTCTCGTGCACCCACATTAGTGACCACAAGAATTAACATCAACTGACCAACGAGCTCGCAAGAGATCCCGAAATATATCCTCCAGAGGCTTTCGCTTGCCACATACATCCCGTTTCCGGCAATGATCATGCTGCTTCTGTATAACTGTTCCTGCTTCATAAATTACAACAATGTCCAACGAGCGCTTACACATTGCCTGGTCCAGGAATATTTGGAAAATCGAAGCTTATCGGCAAAGAATAGTTCGGTCGATAACTGAAAATGCAATTTGCTTCCTTAAAACTCCAAAAAAGTTTTGGCCAAATGAAACCGTGAACGAATCTTTTTCTTCAAATTTTAGCAAAGAGGCACAAGTATATTTGAAAAATAAAAAAAAACACGAAATTTATGGTTTTATTCCGTGCGAAGATACTCTCGTTCCATCCATCACGAATTTCCGGTAGATTGCGTACGAAGTTAGACTTATTTTAATTTTTCTCTCGTGTTGATTGGACCTAGAGACGATTTAGGCGTTTAATTCGACTCGTTTAATTTTCGGACTCAATTATCTTTAATTTACGCCATTTGGGCTTATAATATGCTCGAGCGACTGAACGTTTTATCACCATCCCTCTATTTCTGTCCTTTCCTCCCTATACACGTTGCACGAGCAAACGCGAAAGTTACACTAGGTCGTGAGTACTTCACATTTGCGATATATCACTCGTTACTCCCACATCCGGTCGATAATAGCACCTCCTGAAGTACTCGTCTTGGCTCTTTTTTCAGCACGTAATAGCTCGAGCTACGTATATACATACAATCTGCTTTTATGTGTGCTTCGTAAATATATATATATATATATATATATATATATAATAATCCGAATAGAATTTATTTAGACCACTTTGATCCCTTTTAATCGACCAATGCTCCAACCCCTTCATGGTTTTACATTCCACAATTGTAAACCACTCCGTTGCATTAGGATTTAACTACTACGATGCTATGCAGTATCTATAATAGCCCTATTTTCGGATTATATGGAAAACACAAGATTATTATTGTGATTATGATTATCATCATTGTCGTATCTCGGTTATTTCCGTCTGTGTGATTCCCTCTCTTAGTACTCGACAAAGCCACGTCGAATTACTGCTCGTGCATTGTGAAACACGATTACGATACATGAAAATTAATGAATCGTGCTGACGATTAAGCTTATAATTATGAGGGTTCAATTATGAATGCATTATAAACGATTGCGATCATGAATATAGATTCTTTTCTGGATCTCGTCGTCTTTCGATTTTTCCTCTGGCGTCTCAATGTGAAATTTGTTCACAAATTTATTTTTCTCTACCACAAGGATGGGAGTGTGTCTCCTTCTGCTACGACGATTCAATATATTTTTCCGAACCGTTAATGAAGTGCAATTTTTTTTTTTCAGTTTCCCAGAGTCAGTAGTATATATTTTTTAATCATTCTTTTTATTCTCGGCAGCAGCGCTGGTAGCAATCCAGATGGCTATTGTTAATCACGACGTTTTCAGTTCACCACTCGAGAGCTCGATATTTTTTTTCTGTTTTTCTTGCAAATTATCTTCCTCTAACGTTTTGCGGATGAATCCACACATATGGACCAGTTATGTGCTCGTTTGTGGGTAACATAAGAGGAACGTTCGACGATTTATTTGCGAGTCGTATATGTGTAGCCCGCAGAAGAGAGAAGGATAGAAGAATTGGTGAAGAGAGCGAGTAGGGAGGGCGGGGGAGCAGAGTTTATGTACTCGAGAATAGCGCACGCGCTACCGAGAGAAAGCGAGAAGATACCGAGCGAATTAATTACGTTCCGATCGATTTAACGAAATTCCAGCATTCTCCTGTGCTCGGTGTATCTATATACATATATATGTATATATCTGTCCTCAGTGCCTCGGCGCAACGGGGCGTTCTACTGGAATAATAAGTGTGAGCGTGCACGTAAAATTCGGTCTCTCTCATTCTCGTTCAAGTCTACGAACATCGAATTGTCAAATGATTAAAAGGGCGTAAGTTGGCGCTCTCGATCGTGAAATTTGTGTCTTTTTCTCCGCCAGTTAACATCAATGCACGCGGACATACATATATTTTACTCATCGTAGTTTATATACACACACACACACGTACATTTATCCGTGTCTATGTATGTATATGAAGAATAAAGGTATATCGGTTACATAGGTAAGAGCGGTCTTCGTAATGCGGTTTTACCTTGCTGACCTACCTACTAATTTCAACGTGCCACGTGCCGCATTTACCAACTACCCGCCCCCGTTGTTTCGTTCCTACCAACATGCATGTTCATGATAAACACGCGTCTCGATATTATTACTAAACTCGTTGTAAATATAGACAAACGCAAAAGTCAAACTCACCCTTGCCAGGATACATTTACAACTTGCTGAAAGCTTCTCGACACTCCGTCACGTTACTTCAAAATCACATTGCCATAAAACACGTACGCGTGTGATCCTCTCTTTTCGCTCCATGCCTCATGACTGGCATACATAAATTCATATGCGTTCGACTCTTTTCGATAACACAATTTTTCGTTATTCAACTACGAATTCGTTTCAGTTTTTTGTATTTCATTTTTTCCTCTATTTTGATTTTTTATTATTCTTTATTCCGCTTCTTGCTCTCGACCTACTAGCCTCAATCTAGGACTATCTTTAAGAGTCCTGACATATCAATCTGGAACTCTATTATTGCAGTTCATACCGTCATCCATGTGCTGGGTTAGTCCAACAAGACGATACTAATGAAGCGTGAGAATTTTCTCGATCGCTCATCTTCGCGCTTTTTGCATGAGGCGAGAAAATGAGACTTTTCGAAATCGACAAACGACGTCCCAGTGGGACCTAGCACCAGCGACAACATCACTCTAGCGTTGTTCGAACGAAAAATATTTTCTATACTTTTATCCAAACGGGACTGACATGGGGAGAATTTGTTATTATTCTTAAAACGAGCTCAATGTAACTGAATAATTAGTGCTAATTTAATGAACTAATTACTTTACCACCAACCGTACGTTTCGGACCCATGCGAGCTCCGTTTTCGTCTGTAGAAATTGTTAATTCCTACATCTTTTAATAGCATGAAATACCATCGTTTCTAAAAATGAAAGATATAATTTATTAAGGTAATGAAATATGCTTTTTAATTCACAATCCGAAAGTATCTTCGGGCCTTGAATATTCCCGACATTGCTTCATGCTTCAATTTGGATATGCATTGTGATTCAATTTTTAACATATGACGAATTGGGTTTTGCCAAAATATTGAGTGGTTTGATATTGAACGAAATTGGACACACATTCGAATAGAAGTTACGAAACTGCCGAAGGATAACCTCGAATTTATTAAAGCAGCGCAGTAAATAATACAAATAAAACAGGGGATCGACTTAAAGTTGACAAAAATATAACGAAAAGAGAAATAATCTCTTGGCCTCTGCTATCTGAGCTATTTTCAAATTATCACGCTGCGGGATCGAGAAGCGGGGTCGCTGGATCGAATGTTAAACACATATCGATACGCGTGGATGAGCGCAGGATGAGTTCCGTATCGCACTGATCATTAATCACCATCTTCCTCTCCCTCTCTCATTTATCTGCCTTTTTTATTTTCTTTTCGCATTTGCCGCCCCCAACTCTCGGACATTCATTATTAATCTCATCGAACGCACCGATCTCTCGGTTATCCCCTCTTCTTGGCTCTCATGCTCCGGCTCCTCCTCTCCTGCTTGCACTCACCCCTACATCACTATCGAATATGCGTTCTCATCTATTTCCAGAAGCGAAGCATCGTTTACTGACCCGTAAAACCCGTACAAAGAAAAAATTAACATGCGAAACATTCAGCAAATCTATACTCATCAAAAAACTTCATTTGACGCAACAAAAAGTGGGATTCGGATGGAGCAGAACTTACGAAGCAGGAAGGGTTCCCTGACGTTGATGTTGCTGCTGTATCTTTGACGATCATTCGAATATTAGCAACTAGCACAATCCGGGAATGATTCTTTCTACCTTAGGGATCGTTTATTTATAGACTTTCCCAGATAATTTGTGTTCGTCGCCAAAAATCTTCTCAAAAGGGGGGAGAGAGATCCTCGGGATCCCAAATAGAAACAGTGAAATATGTTGCCATTCAATGCCTTCACGAAAAATCACTTCAAAGTTAGATCGCTTGGAGCTTGAGGTTTGTGCTTATTATTTAGATTCTTGGTTGATGGCCGATTGGCATTTCACGATTTTTAGGTAATTTTCAAAGTTGGATTAACTCGCAAAAGTAATACTTCTCATTTTCCACTCGCATGTTGCGATTATTTTGACAATGGTGTGCAACTTTATTCAGGTCGAACAAACTTGATTTCAATCAAATGAAATCTGTGGCCTAATAAACTCAATCTGAATGAAGGCTTTTTTAAAACTCGTAGCACGAAAGTCGGTTAATTAGTCCGCGGAACCTCGACGGCAAACACATCTGGAGGAAGGGTGGAAAACACAGGAGAGCACGCAGAGAGAAAGTGAATGGCGAAGAGAAAAAAGGGCGGGAAAGGGAAAGGTACATAAGCATTTCGATGCTCGTACATACTCGCCAACTTTGTATATAAAACACAACTGAGGCCAGCCTCTCAAGGCACACACTCGTCCTCTACTTTTCAATACAAACTTTTATCATTCTAATGTTTCAAACACATCAGTGCAGATACCAGTGTGTGTTTGTCAATTACATGCACAAAATACGTCAGTATTAGCTCTGCCCATTGGCTTTCAACGAATAAAGCGGCGTAATCCATATGATTATACGCCGAAATGAAACATCCCGTTAATTCAACCAGAATCTGGTTAAATCAAATAAATATTGCGCTCTACCTCGTGCCCTAGGGCTGGCTATTGAAATTTACTTTAAATCATTTTCTTCGATTTCAATATTCCGGTACCTCTCTTTTCGATCAAAAACCCTAAACGTCGGAATTCCCTTGCAAAAAAAGTTTTTCCAAATATAAAAAGCATCAAGTTGAATCAGAAGTAATATTTATACTGTATTTTCTATTATTATTATTTTTTAACGTTTCGCCAACATGCATCCGTAAGCCGAGAGAGTACAAACATCAGAGCGGACTTAGTATTCTCCGACGAAGTGAGTAATCAGTCGGAATAATAAAGTTCCCTTGGTTCCGGAAATTCATGCACACCCGGAGCACAATTCCTATATGAGAAATGCTTCTGCGTCCGGCGTCACGTAGTAGTCGAAGCGAGAGTCTTCAACGTATGTACTCGAGTAAACGTAGTCAAATAGCATTATTCATTTCATTATAATAAAGCTCCTTGGTTGAAGCAGCTGGGAATAGTGTTAGTTTATGAAAAGAAAAAAAAAACAAAATAACAAGAATCCTACGAATTTTGATATGATATTTTTCTTCTGAGTGAACGCCCGAAGCAACGCGGGATGTGGGATTTTATGTTGTAACTTTGTATAGAAAAACGCACGAAAAAAATCGAGAACTTTGTGAAATATACATATTGCATGCGACTATGCATAATCCTGTGTGAATATATATAGTGCTTTTCGAAGGAACAGGGATTTCCTAGACTTTCACGCCTCACGAACGTTAACGCGACTAAAAGATAGTTTTCAGCGAAAGGGCCGAGCTTTCCCATCCGATCTTCGTCTCGAGCTTGCGGCTCTAATCTTTAGCTTATATAACGCTCGTCTTTTTTTATTATTTTTCTTCTTCCTCGTTTTCCTCCTTCGTCGATCTCTACGAGTGAACACTCACATTAATCCGCTCTGAGGTTCATTCTCTGTACTCACTCACTCTTTCTCTCGCTCTCTTCTCTAACCGAGAAAACGATTCGAAACGCACGACGGCGTGTATTAAACTTAATTACTTTCGCTAATCGTTGATCCTCTCTGGAGTGAATGCAAGAGAAAACTTAAAACTCGCTGAGTTATTCTTGAATCGTAATTTCTTCCTGTTTTATCTAAAGCATTCGTTTGCCCACTTTTGTACAACCTTTTGTTTCTACTTTTTCCTTGACCCTGGACGAGAAATGTTCTCTCTTTGATTGAATTATTCTATGCAATGATTTAATACTGGATAATGTTTAATTAAATAATCGCACGAAATTGATCGAATTCCCAGACCTTTCTCAAATATTTTCGAACCGAAACATCAATAGAATTTATATTGGAAATCAGCTCTCGTTATTTAAATCAACGTAATTCATTAAAATGATAGTAATATTTATTCGTTACTACACGCACCTGGTTACAACTCGAAGAACGTTTTTCAAAACGCCACAAAGCGGTACATACACGCCATATTGCTTACCTCATATACTAAAATATCGAAGAAACTCAAGACTCGATGTTTAAGGGGCTAGTATATTTGATGAAGGGCCTCGGAAGGTGCGGATCAGGTTTCTCTATATATTTGTACATTTGGTGCAAGGTGGGCGTCTCGATTCTACGCACCAAAAGACCTAAGAAATGAGATGGCAGATGGTCCGAAATTGGGATTCAGGTAGACGATGAACCGATGGAAAACGTGAACATCGGTTCAGCCGGCTATTTGGAAAGCGTTCAAATGCATAGTGAATTCTTCGTAAAGTGGGACAGGTTGGCAAAGCAGTAAAATTTTTACCAACTGCAACACTTTTAAGGGGGTAACATTTTTTCCATAAAGTCCGAACGTGGAAAAAATTATGAATCAGTATTCTCTGACAAACTCATTTTTAATTCGTCTTGGGAAATAACCTGACCCTTTTTCGAGTTCAGCGTACTTATTGATTACAAATATACCAACAACGAATAGTTGTATTCAATTGGATTCATTTGAGGTTTACATAGAAGTTCCTGTAGTTAATACACATATATATTCATTGAATTCTGGTTGGATGGAGTACAGAAAACGCGGAGAGGCTGCGGATGGTCGAAGGCACTCTCGGTGTCCGAGCACCTGCTCGCTCTTCTCTCGATTCTTATCCTTATTTTTCTTGTTTTTCTTCTTCCTCCTTCTCCGTCTTTTCGCTCTTTTTCATCTCGTGCCCCGACCTGATGACCAGCAATACGAGAAGCTCGAGCACCGAAGTGAAAAGATTTTTCTCTATCTCTCTGTCTCTCCCTCTCTCTCTCTCTCTCTCTTGTCCTCCTCTGCTCCATCTCATCGCTATTCTTCCTTCTCCTTTCGCTTTCGCTCTCTGTCTTTTATAATGGCAAAGTCTATCTTCGACTCAGGCTTCTCCTATTTCGTCTCTGTTCTATGGAGTCTTCTGCAGGTTTCACAGTCCGGCGGCAAAAACGGGCCTGTGGAAGCAAATAGTATTTTTTTCCTGCACCCTTGAATGTTTGAGAGCGAGGGAGAGAAAAAGAGAAAAAAAGGGAGAATATTTTCTGCGTTACGTTATACACAAAGGCGATTTTATGGCTGTAGCTTGGCTATTGTTTTTCATACGAGTCCGTAACGGAGTTTTTGGCCTATTGTCAATTAGTCGTAGAATAAAAAAACGTTTGACCACACAAAAAAATACAAGTTGTTTGTTGGTTCCGCGACTGAAAGAAAAGCAATAACGGAAAATATTTATTTTGAACCACAGTTTTGCAAACAACGAGGTACATGTGCTCGGAATATTCCACTCATAAAGGGAGAAACACAGAAAAGTTTAACTGAACCGAAAAATCAGACAATCATGAAAGTTTCCAATCTACTGGATGTTTTCTCCAACGATTACTCAAAGCTTGATCAAATTATTAATTATTCAAATAATGAGTGGAAATATTCATCAGGAAATGAATTTCCTGATGTAATATTCTACCTTCCGCATCGGTATTCTTTTTAATTTGCATAAATTCTCATATCCATTTTCTCGTTGATTCTCGATATTTATATAGACGATAAATATTAACAATTCCCATTTTCGAAATATTTTCGTAACATTCCAGAATATTTTGATGAAAATCTACAGCAGGATGGTTCATGAAAATAATGGCGAACAACCTCATCCAAAAAAGAAATTCTTATGCGTATATGTTTATTAAATTGCGAGACGAAAGTGCATGGCAGGTGGTGTTCGCGACTCTCCAGAGTTGTCTGTCCTCCTCTTCCTTTTCTGCGTTCCATGGTCCTTCATGCGACGTCGACGAGATCGTGCTCCCACAGAGATGAATCGTCCACCGCGTTTCATAGGCCGGACCACTGATTTTTTTCTTCTGTAGCAACGTATATGTAATTTTAGCTTGTCCTCGCATTATACGTAAAAACAAGCGCGCTCGCATGCAGATGGATGCTTGTTTCCATACGGGAGCTTGCATACCATGGGCTTGAACGAAATATTCGGAATAACTGTGAAAAAAGGGGCAACAGCCTTTTTCATTTTTCCATGCGCACCATTGATATTGTTTAATATATCAAATGCGCAGATTATCGAATCGTGAAATTTGAAACATTTCGTTAAATCCTAAAAAAATGTCGTACGAGTCACAACAAAAAATGATAAAAAATATAAATTGAATTTCAATTACGAAATTCAGACAGCAACTATTCAATGAAAAATGAAAAAGAATTTCGTACTCATGCAAATTTATTTAACAATTTCCTCTCACTCTTCCCTCCATTTACTCAGCGTTGCGATTTTCGCCCGAGCAAGAGATAGACAGAGAAAGTGTGTATGTGTGTATGTGTTCTAGAGCGACAGAGAGAGAGAGAGAGAGAGAGAGAGAGAGAGAGAGAGAGAGAGAGAGAGAGAGGGAGAGAGAAAGCTCTTAATTAGGAGCCGCGGGGAGGATCGGGCGTGATATACTCTCGCAAACGAAAGCCTTTAATTTCTCCATTCGTCAAGCGCGAGATTCGTGCAACGTTGCACCTGCTCGATTGCAGTTCAACAGCGAATTACTCAGGTATATCTGTGTGTAAGTTTATATATCTTCGCATCCACTGTATACAGCAGCGTGTTATGTCCACACACATATCGACAACGAGATCGAAGGGAATGGATTGAGGCTACACGTAACCACACCAGCTATACCGGCTCGCATTTTTATTTCTGTACCTCGTACGCACACTGTCGGCGCATTTAAAAATATCCCGATGTCAATGAGTCCTATAAAAACACGTATACCGATATTTGGAGGAAAAACGTACGATAATTATTTTTCATTAATATCTTCACGAAATACTTAGGTAATAGGTGCTTGTGGATACTTAATCAAATTTGCCCATTGCTCATCTCAACTGATTCCTTAGAAAATGTCATATGATAAACTATAATCTTCGTAGTGGAGTGACCTGATTGTAATGAGATTCTTGATTTTTTACGTTTCAACGCATGTCCCTAAAATACTGAGGTTTTCCAAGTATCGGTAAGATCGAAAAGATCGAAAATGAATGGTTTTTTTTTTACGGGGCAGGAAGTAAGCCAGACCATCAAGAGGAGGGCAGGTTTTTGGAAGGAAAAATCTTCGGGGGCTGCTCATCGGGCACATCAGCCGGCTGTGCCTTATTCTATATATAGTCGAAATGAAATACAACGCTGCTCACTCAAGTTTCAGGATAGCAAAAAAGTCGAACTCGTAGTATAAATGCATACATCGATCGATAAAATGTGTACATAAAGTATTTTAAAATAAAAGGGCGTAATGTGGAGTTTGGAACGTGGAAATTGACATGGTTTACGGCCTTTTATTTGGCCATCGCCGATATCCATCGAAGAGTAAAAACATTGGTCCCTATGCTCCGTGTCCCGGCTGGCCCAAAGGAGAAAGAACCACCTGCCACAAAGGATCGGAGGGGACGAAACAGCCTGCCTCTATATCTCTATCTCTCTCTTCCTCGGCCCTTATTTCGAAATTTCAACCGTGGTGGCAGCACCCTTCGAGGTTACTGAATGCGATGCCTCGTACAGGAGAGGCGATCGAAGCGTCCAAAATAATGGACATCAGATTATTTTCCTATGACTTATAATAAAAATAATTTAAACGATAGTTTCTACATGAATTGTGAAAATAAAATCGTTTCCCGCATTGAAATCGAGATTTTTTTCGATTGCAATGAATTCAAAAGCTTCTCTACATAAAAAAAGAAAAAAAAAAAACAGTCTCATCGTCATGATTGAAATCCTTTGCGATGAATGGTTTTTCGAACTTGACCTATTTTATATGAATGAATATACGAACTCGGTTGCAGAGTGCCTTCAATATTATGTCAGCTTAGACCTTCTTCGATCAAGGGTAATTAGTTCGTAATGCAATTGCACTTAAGTCGATGGCAGAGAGTTCATAGGAGTGGGAGAGACGTTGAACTCGTTTGACCGAGTTCAGAAGGAGGCAATTTACGAGGAAACTTAGAAGTTTATGGCTAGGATGAACCAAACAATTTCATCAGCCCCTCCTTTCGTGTCATGCCAATGAGTCGGGCAGAATAATAAAAAACGCGCCCTTGGACGTTGCCTTTTATGCAGACACGCAGCCCTCCGGGGTGCAGACGAGGGTGTCCGGGAGAATGCAGCTCTTGCACAGACCGTTTGTCCCTGCAGTCGTCGGTCGCGGCACGAGACAGCAAAAAGTAGCGGGGGTGCGTAGCACAGAGCGAATGACAGAGAGAGACCTCGAGAAAGAGAACGAGTAAATCTTATAGAAGGGAAAGGAAGTAGTGGGGGGCAAGGGAGCATAGAGAAAAAGAGGAAATTCCGAATACGAGAAGGAAGCGGCAAAGGTCTATGGTAGAGGACGGGGACGCGTGGGGGGGATCTCGAGGAGTAGGGGGTGAGAGAGAGCGCGGCGCGTCGCGTAGAGGGGGATTCGAGTGGGGTTACGCGTCCCGACGCTCAGTTGCCGTGCGACCGTTGAAAGGCGCGCTTGTGACTTGTGCAAAAGTGTCGAACGTTTGTGTCTCAGAAATTTGAAAAATCGGCAATCATGAGACACCATATTCGATAAAACATCATTTACTTTATTTTTATTTAACAACTTTAACCTGACGTCTGTGTCGTTGTTATCAAATATAATAGAGGTGAATAAAATTGAGAATTTTTTAAATCATCTATTCTCAGCACGTACAGTGCCCTCTTGAAAAAGGATCGTGATCAGCAATCGTATTTTCTTTACTCCAGTCCAATCGCTTCGAGCAACAATCCCGTGTCGTTTCGCCGCTAGACATTGTTATTTTGTGCAACGAATATTATAAACAAAGGATTATATTTAAACTTTCCTATGACCAAGGATCTTTTATAATACATTTTGTTTAAAATTTCTTTTCGATCAACGACCAAGGATTTTTCCGGATAATTTAGTGCGTCGGTGAAAGGCATTACGCTCGCCAGCAGTGGTCCAGTGGTTCTGTGAAACCGTGTCATTGTTGTTCGGGTCTTGTATTCGTGTTGGAAAAGAGGAAGTCGGTATTAGTTTGGCCGATTATTTCTGTTGTTTTTTTCTCGTTCCTCATCGCGGAACCTGGAGTACGACCTGTGAATCGTCGCCCCGTGTGCCAAAAACCAATGTGATTTGTGCATTTTCTGTTTGTTTGGTGATTATCTCTCTTCCGTTTCGATGATGATTTCGTTTGTGTAAAATAGGATAAAATATTGAAGGAGCGACGAAAAAAGTGCAAATAGTTTGGCAACATGCTGCACGTTTTGCGGTGAAGTCGGCTCAGTGAAAAGAGCACAAGGAATATTTTATTCCATAATCTACCGGATTATTGAATTAATCAAAGTGCAAATTAATCTCCAGTGACGAATTTTTCTATCCCCAATACTTTTTGAGAGTGAGGAATTATATTGCATGAAGCTCTGCGACAGATAGTACTCACGGATCGGTCGCATCGACAGAACCTTACGATATGGATACCGTACGCGAGTCTCGGATTACCCGATCGCTGAGGAATGCAGCGTTCCTCTTTTTTTTATGCGCCGGTGAGTTGAAACGTCCAAGTATTTCCAACTTATACCAATGACCCAAAATTCGGGTCATACGTCATTAAGAGAAAGCCGCGCGATTTCTTTTGTGTGATTCAACGAGCGCTTGCTCATTTCGCTGGAAAAATGCTTCTCTAATAAGACGTTCAATTAGTTAACGTGAAAGTGAAAAGTTTTCGAGGGAATGGTCGAATTACTCAACGTCTCTATCATTTAGGAGGTCTTTTTTTCGCGTTCAAAGAAATTCTCATAGAGTATGCTTTTGGGTGGTTCTCTAAAGTCCCAATAATATCACTTCCGGTGGATGCATTCGCCCTGGTAGGAACGAGGGATAGCAAAGGCGAATGAGACATAAAGAGATTCGAAGCTTTAAGGATTACCGCGCGAAGAGTGTCGAAGCTCCCCTGCACGTATTCTTTTCCCATGGGTGAGAGAGTGCGAATGGAAAATCTTGAAAAAGTGAGGTTGATATATGCGAAACAGCAGGGCGAGGAATGGTTCACTAGGCAACGTCTCAAATTGCCGTTCCGGGATCAGAATCTCGAAACCACATCAATCCATTTTTTTTTTTGGCTCTTTTTCCCCTCGTCAATTCGCGGATCGTTTGACTTTCACGTGTATGGAAAAAAATAAAACGATCTCCACTGCCCAAAATTCCGGAAAAAAATTAAAATAACGATGACCGAACAATTGAAATAGCATTGAGCGATGACCGGCACTATCCCTTCCCTGCATGACGGAATGAAAATTTGAATTCAATGAAAAAAAAAAGAATTTCCACTTGAACACACGAGCTCGCAAAGTTCATAGCTCTAAAATGTTATCTAATCGTCCGACAATTAATTTCGCTTAAAAAGGCTCATTTTCTGGTGGTTTGGAAATAAAAACTCGAAGGACCAAACCATTATCTAAATAACGTTGCTTTTACGCTACGACGGTGAATTTTATATCGTCGAGGTGCAAAGAAATGCTGACCGGAACGAACCAGACCGTAAAAAAAAACCGAGACGGTTTCAGAAATTCGAAGATAATGAAAAAAGAAACTTCAATACCCTTCAACGCTCAGTACAAACTTTATCCACTTTGTGTACTGCGTGTAAAGAAGGAAACTTTTTCTCTTGAAACTGAACAACGGGTGTAATTAGTTCCAGGAGAATCAAATACTGAGGAATAACTAGTGAGCTGATTTGTGTCCATCAGGTCGACAAAGCATCGATATCGAGAATCCACACAACAGAGCAATATAGACGCGGCCACATATGGGTTGATTTATGGCTAATGGTGAACCAGAACCGCTGCACGAAACGCTGTGGATTAGGCAATAGAAATTCTCCGTTGATATACGCGTTAACGGAAAAAAAATTCTTCACGAAATATCAGCAATTTTTGTTCGGCGAATCGTGGCTGAATGGCTCAGAAAATTTAGGCGGGATGAAAAAAAAATGCATCCTCTGAGTTGTCGATAAAATTTCTGTCACGTACGTGACATAATTAACGCCACGAAATGTCACCTCGTTCGAGGAATTCGAGGCGGTGTCACTCAATTCTCGAAATGGAGATTGTTCATGGTTTCGCTTATTTTTGTTGCATTTCAAATGTCGTTAATATTTTTCGTTATTATTTTGTGTCATTGTTGTGGTTCTCCGATAGCGAGAGCTATACACGACATGCGATACATAGGTATATATTTTATTATGTATAAATACCTGTAGTAATAATGGTTTTGAGGATTTGAAATGATCCACTCTCTTTTTTACCTTTCACTGAGTCTCGATGAACATCGAGGCTATCCAGCTCGTTCGATAGTAGAAGAAATAAAAAATGTCGCCCCCACACAAATCTGAGTAGGCCTTTGTTCTCATTTTATTTGTTTCGTAATTTCTTACATTCGAATTATTGTGATTCGATTCGGCCATCCTCCCTCGGTTTTCATGGTGAAAATTCAATTTTCCCCGAAAATTTCAACGTAATCGTTCTATCGTAAATTATTTTGTTTACTTTTTTTGAAAAATGACTGCTTCGTGTTTGAAAGTAAAATCGTCGTTCGTTGGACCCCGGGGAAGATGGAAAGCGTGGCAATGAAAGAAACCAATGTGCAATCTATGCGTCTGGAAGTATTTATGCTACGCTGCAGCATGAATATTGCGAAAAAGCTATTGTTCCATTGGCCTTTCGAAATAACTCAAGCTCTGTTATTGTTGAACGAAATTATCATTACTATGCATCCTGAGGCGACGCATAAAGAATCCCGTGGTATTCGCATATAATTAAGAGAAAAATGATCAATATTTTTTGCATTGTAAAATAAAAAGAGACAAAGATTCTTAATTATTGCAATTAAAAGTATTTGCCAATTAGACGGTTATCAGCAGGGAAAATAATAACGATGGTGAACGTTCTTCATGGTAAAAATGTGAATATTGTGCTTTATTATTCAGGCGTTTAATGATCGCAGCAAAATTTCCGAGAGTTAACAAACATTTTTTTTTGCCTCCATCGTTAATAATGGCCATTGTGAAACGCTCTGGATGAATAAACGGTATAATCCTACGGATTTTCAAAATTCAGTATCCCTCCACTGTCCCGTAAACCGTAACGGATTTCCTTTACTTCGAAACTTTGTGCGCATAAACACTTCGCGTTTTACCGCTTACGCTGCTCGTGCATTCATATACACTATCAATGTTACATAATATTTTACTTACACACATATGTTTTTCCAGCGATACACAGTTATCCCAAACTATTGCGATAGGCTCCAGGAATTTGACCTCGGCAAATAATGGCTATGCTAATGACATTAAAGGGTACAATAATAGGTGCTCATGTGTGCAAACACATGGACATAGAAAATATACATACAAAATCTACTATACATTTTTTCAAGTGAGTACGACGTAGTTTTTCATTCAACTCGAAGTTCACTCTAGAGTTTCGGAGCATTCATTAAGTTTCTTAATTATAAAAATGTCTACACCGACGAAGTGTCATTCAAAAAAATTATAGGAAAATTTATATTTTATTGAGAGCCGGTCTCTTAGTTTTAAACCGCGTAAATCCATATCGTTCAGCAAAAACGGTTCACCAAGAAATTTAGTTTAAAATCTCGCGAATTTCATATCCCTCGAATCAGTGTCTCCCACAATCGGATGAGGACACCATACCCACCATAGGGTATTAAAAATACAGAGTATTAGTTATCCGCATACCGATGGTGTGCGGTGATGATGGAATGAGAGCGGAGAAGGATGAAAACGGGTGACAGAGCGAGAGGATCGAGGGAAAGGTCTGTAGCTCTGATCCTATTGAATATCCGAGAGCTCTCTCGCAATGAATGTGTGTGTGTGTGTGTGTGTGTGTGCGTGTGTGTGTTGCCACGAACGAATCGATCGCCTTTAAATCAAGGCCGTGAAAGTTACCGGGCACCGATACACCGAACAGGTTTATGAGCAATATGTGCATGAATAAAATATTCATTATACATATAAATGACGAATATACTGCACGTAAGAATTCAAACATAAAGCAAAACTGATTGAATGCAATAAATCATTCTGATTATTAGTTTTCCAACCTATAACTCGGATCGCACGGAATTACTCAATATTTTTGGATTTTAGGACATCCTTCTGGTAACGAAAATTCATGTGTATTTACGATCCCCGTAGAGAACACTATTGAAGCCATACCGTACAGGTTATTGTCCAGCTAGATTGTCAATCGAAGTAGAACACGCGATACACGATCGTATATCGCGAGATTTCGAGAGCGACGAGGAAATTTGCGCTTCGCAAACGCTCTGCGCAATCGCATACGAGAGAACGAATGTGTAAGCTATAGGAACGAGGTGTTCCTATAGATCTGTTTCTCATACTGTTGGTATTGCTGTTGATTCGAATACACATTGGTAGATATCATTATACTCCGGAGTGTTGTTGAGGTTACTCACAACCGTGACAATCACTGCTACACATACCTTTGTATAAATCTGAACGTTTGTGTTTGTGCATAGAAGTTTTCTAGCTTGAATTTCAACGTCAATATCCAACAGTAAATGTGTACGTGTGAGCCACAAAACGGGGAATTTTCACTCACAAGATACTTTCTAACTTTTGCGACTATTTTTTTTTTCTCGTTCTCTCGTATCTCGTGATCTGTTGTGTTTTGTTTTTTTTTTTTTTTTTCCTTTTCTTAAGTAGTTTTAAACTTTTCAACTGCTTCGAGTTCCGCAGCGGTCAGACTAAAATAGCGAGACCGATTTGCTGGCACTCTCCTCGACTATCCACCAAACTTCAAAGTACCCTTTTTCACTTTATTATCTCGCGTGCTCCCTCGTTTCTTTATTTAACGCGATTTTATACGCTGTATAGAAAAAAACGATGGAGTAGTCGATTCGTAAACTATCAGATGAATGGCACACGAAAATAAATACAAACTTGTTGGAAAATGGAGTTTTTACAGTCTCGAATTGGATGGACAATACAAAAGTCTAGGCAATATCCTTTGGCACTGAAGTCCGGAAGTTAGAGGAAGTTTATCGAAGTTCGAAGTTCCGACGGGTTTGGCATGCCGTCAATCAAATTGTTGAACAATCAATTTACTTCGTAATAGTCGCTCATGATGTTGTAATGGGTCTGACGGCTAGGAAATTTGTTATGAAGTATTGGAATTTTTGTTATGAAATAATTAATACGAGGGAAAATTCTACCGATCAAGGAGATTGAGAAATCTTTAATAAATTTATGTTTTTTCGTGATTAACCAACGAAATTCCGAGGTTGACTCACCCTCGCCACAAATGCTTGACATTTTTAGAACAAGTGCACTCTCCGGTCCACATGATCACGTCCATTTGTGTATCCGGTTTGAATATAATTGGAAAACTCGCTCACAGACAGCTTTCCGGAGAGTGTCAGCTATTACCTAGGCCCGCTTCCCGTTCACAAAGGAAACCATTATTAGACGGTGTCACCGACATTATGCTCGCTCTATCGCCCTCTTCTTCCTCTCGCACCTCTTCGCGCGCCCACGAGAGCACAAAGCACCTACGGTGAGCGCATGCAACAACCCTTAGACACACGTACATTCTCGTCCACCAAAAGCCCCCATCAAACCCCCAATTTTCCTCTCCTCTTATTCCTCTGACGAAATTCTACGTGAATGTGTACACGATATCGCGTATATGAGCACGTATGATATGAAACCAAGTCGAGTTAAACTCTGACTCAACTATTAAGTCACGCGGGATTCGGACCCGCGCATTCCCGACTCTTTATGGTTTTGAAATAAATGGTATTTTTATTTTAAATAAATTACTGCAAAAGAAAAAATGCTCACGCGTTGAAAAAAAAAAAAATGAAACGACTTCCTCGTGTTTATTGATATTCAACGTGCTGGAAGTTGCAATGTTTTTGCATTTCTTCAACTTTACTGGGTTAGAAAAAACCGCAGCGTTACCTTCCAGGAAAATAAAACAAACAACAAAAAACAGGGGTCCACTTTAGCCACAACTTTGTGTTTCTCTTGGCAGAAATTCGAGCTCTCTACTATGGTCGAGCTTCGCGTTTTCTTTTCTTATTATTTTCCTCGACCTCACACTGTTCCATTTACCACGCACGAACGCCCGAGAAAACAATAAATTTTGAATTGAAGTCTCTCATGAGCGCGTGTACTCGACTTCGTGCCACGAAGAATAGCAAGAGCCAACAGTGTGCATTCTGAATTCTTTGCCGCTGGTGTCAAATAAATAAATAACATAAATTTATAGTCGATGTGCAGATCATTATTATTTAAAAAAAAAAATGGAAAATGAAGTAAGACACAGGAAAATTTTCGTTAGACTAAATTGAGAGTTTAGAATTGATTTAAAAAAAAAATGGTTTTCTTATATTTTTCATCGTTTTATCCGCAAAATATTAGATTGCAAGGTCATTTGAAAACGAAATGCACCATGTAAATTCATATACAGATATGTACATACTATAAATATGGCGAAAATGTAGACGTGTTCGCTGCTCGATTAAAAATGCAACCCCCTTTCATTCAGCCCCCAGTGGCAATAAAGGGGAGTCGAAACAGCAGACTGTTCGGACCTCTCTCCTCGCATAAACCTGTATATATGACAACAGGAGCACACGCGGTTTCCTGAGGCTCGTATCACCGTATATAAGCCGGTAATTCGCAATTTTCGTTCGCCCTCGTATCGGCAGCCAAGCCACCAAGTTTAACGGATCCCTGAAACTAACGTCTCAATCTATACGTACAGTCATACTCGAAAAAAGAGTACGGGAAACTATAGAGTCTCTCTCTCTCTCTCTCTCTCTTTATCCCTTCAAACTTTTTTCCACCAAACTGCATATTCGGTTTTCTAGTTTTCGTTAAAACTTCCGGCCTTCATTTCGTCCCAATACGTATTGTTTTTTTCCCATTTTTTAAAAAATATCTCGATTAAGTTATGAATGCAAAACTTTTTCCTCGCCATTTAGTTGTGAATCGTGCAACGTTAATTAAACCCAATGTTTTGTAAATTATTTTTAGTCGCATGAATTTTACGTAACGTTGCTCGTTATTTTTGTATCGGGATCGTGTCAATATTTTTCATACTTAGCAGGCAATTCAGCACATACGTGTATGTCACTCTAGTATTTTATATAAAAAATTGTGCTTCTGGCGATAATAGCCGAATGGAAATTGATATTTGCAATCGTGGAGTTGCAACGTTTGCTATTCGCATATTCGTTACAAAAAATACAAAAATTCGAAATGAATTCGAGAATATATATGCAGAAACGTATATATAAGAATTTACTTGGCATTCATATTTTTATCATTTAATATTATATATGTATATGCATTTTAAAAAGTAATAAACATTTTACCGGTTGAAAAATAAAATCCCGACGGTCACTGAATATGCACATAAATGAATGCCCAAGGGAACCCTTGCAGCGTGAACTCTCTCATTGACATTGAATCGCTCGCGATGTACGGACATGCGGATGAAAAAATGATGAATTTAAAAATGCTATTTCAATCCGCAGGTGTACGTTTGATATTTTTTCGTCACTGTTGATTTTACGCATATTTTGTATGGAGATTACGCTCCTCTAGTATCAAAAGTGAACGGTGACTCAAATCCTCACACCCGTACACACATGGAGGTTGAACTCAGTTTTATTCGTGTATTAATATTTCAAGTGGCTAGCAGACGAGTTTTCCTTGCGCTTATCACGTTCACAGTCTCCGCTATATATCGTGCTTCAGAATAACAAGTAATTTTGTTGGATATTAATTAACGTCGACCGAAATGACATTTTGTCGGCCTTGATCATTAATTACCTTCAAGGATGCTTTTCCACAAAGCCACGAACCAGGAAGGAGTTATTTCATGTGCAGTAAAATCACAATCTCATCGTAATCGATGATGACGAGCAAAATGAGAGATGATTATGCGAATGGACGATAGTCATCCGCATAAGTGGCAGTGAGTTTTTTTTTTCACAGTTTATTCGAACACGGTCGTTGAGGGTCTCGAGGGTTACTCGCAAAATCATTGAGCCATATTTCGTTGAATAAACGCTTCATTATCGGCCGTACAATTAAATACAGGGGTTGAAAAATAATTACAAGTAGTAACACATCGAGCATACGACATTTTTATTTATCTTATATATTTTTTTTATATTTTTCTAACGAGGTTATTGTTGTCCTCGTGCACGTACAGGGCACCAGGTGAAACAGACCCTTATAACTTTATTGGTGTCGACATAATTTTGTTGAAATTTCTCACTGTTGGCATATATATTTGAGATAAATACATATACATATGAGGCGTGAGAAATTTCCACTGATATAATATCGTTGTCGTGAATTGTCCCGAGAGCAGCATCAAGTATTCGTCAGTCACTCTTCACGTCCCTTGGTCGTGGAGCTCGTTCTCAAAACTCATCGTGACGTACATTATATTGCACACCATACGTACATACATATATATGAATAACTCTAGCTGCACTACACTCGAGTCTATTAGTTACGGCGAAACCGTAGTGGACCAGTTGGCTGCCAAAGTACTTGGGAGCCCATACATGTCGCGAGGTACACCCGAGACAGAAAATTATGATACCCGTGGGCCGAAATGGAATAGCACGCATTAGAATCTCGCGTATCTAAAATATATGCGCGATATAGATATACACGTATTCATGCTGCATATGTGGCGCGATAGGTTAGAATGTTTCGAGCAAAGTACAGAGTCGGCTTTGACCCATCCAAGGAGCGCAATGTCCTTTGCCAGATGATTAGTTATAACATCAAATTTCACAGTCATCTGATAAATTGCGCCGTTGTACCAAACTACGAGCTATCTTCCCTACCTATTTCCTACATCTTTGACCTCTGACAACATCGTTCTCCAATTTCAAGAGCTACGAATTGAGCGAAAGGGAGCATTTGTAGTGAGCTGCGTAGCATGGACACAAATTTATACAACAATGTGCTCCGAACTTTGCTATCAACGTAAATGTGAACGCAGAGCTCTATCCCTTGACATATTAATTTATCGAATGACAAACTTACCGAACTAACGAAAAGCTTTTTCTCTTTTTATCACGATAGAACTGATTAAATTTACTGTCATGGCTTTATGAGGATTTGCGAACGAATGACTCCTACAAATTTTCTCACCATGAATTTTACTCTGATGGAAAACGTTTCCGAAATTTATGACTTGTAGTATTAAAAAAAAAAACAACATCTACAATCAGTGTTCTGTCAGCCGGAAATTAAATCAGATATTCGCATGTGTACCAATCGGAAAAACTCTGAAGGGAATTATATTTTCATGAATATCCACGTTTTGCCGAAATTTTGACCTTTTTTCGCAAACGATATTCAAGCTTTTTTATTATACAACTTTGATTAAGTGCAGAAATAATGGATCCATCAGCCGGAACACCTCTCTGAAAAACGTATGATGTTAATACAAAAATCTGCCAGAGCGCTCAGCCCAGCGGAAAATTTGAAAACTGCGGCTGTGAAACGCATCTACTGGACGTGTTTTTTTTGTTTTAATTCGATATAAAATTCCTATAACTGATTCCCTGTATGAAAAAATTTGATCCATTCAAAAATGTTAAAAAACTTGCGCTCTCTCTCTCTCTCTCTCTCTCTCAGTTTTTATTCCGGGCTTCGTTCGCTCGCATCTGGGCCTTGCTGGAAATAGCAGGAGTTCGTTTATCCGTAACACGTTTCGCATCGCGAGAGTGTCTCTCTCTTTTTCCCGCTGAGTCTCCCATCCACCCCGAGACCGGGTGAGTTTAGCCCCGTTACGGTAAAATTGTGAAATTGCACGTGCAATCAAGCGCCCAAACTACGCTATCCAGTTTGATACGAAAGTGTAGTTTATGACTTTTGGGTCGCGAGAATTTACTTGTCTATACGTACAAGCGTATACGTATAGAGGGCACCTGACACAGTTGGCATGTTGTTAAACGGCTTTAAAATACGGATATGAATGTATACTGCATTCAGAAGTAAAGCTGTAGAGTGCAGTTCCGTTTCTTCTTATTTGCTTAGGAAAACATCGCAAGTTCGGAACACACAGCGGAACCCGCTTCAACCGATAAAATTGATCCCGTTAAGCGGGATCTCTTTCACGGAATTTGCCAAATGGTCTACACTGATTGTGAGCAGACAAGCGGACTTCGCATCGCAAAGTGAAAATTTTTATTTTGTCGTTAGGTTTTGTTGTCTCAACGTCAAGAGCACGTAGTAAACTCTGATAGAAAACGTAACCAATTTCTGGCACGACTCCAGCGAGATTGTTCCGTCTCTCGGTATAAAATGTATTGAAGAGTGAAAAACGTCCATCCCTCTTCTCGGCCTCAAACTCTACTGATTAAATCTTTCACTAGAGAAAACAGTTAATGGAATAGAATACTTACGCTCGATTATATACATTTGTATGGAATCTGCGATGCAGTGTTGGAACACGTACATCGCGAGAGAACAATATCTTTTTGATTTGAAAAAAAAAAACAAAAAAACTACCGATTTTCGAAAGAAATTTCGCGGCTGGATTCCAGACCAACGAGCTTCGTTAGTTTCACTCGAATCAAGGGGAATTTGCCGTTACTCAGAAATAAAAATAACGAACGAGCAGGAAAATCTGGAATAATTAATATTTGCAGCAATTTGCTGCTGCTATACATTTACGCAATATGATCTCAATTCCGCCGAGCTACCCATCCGAAGGATCCCCGTTGAGAGACTCTTGAGAATAATAGTTGATGCTTTTCTCCTGCCTTGTGATGAAATGACATCACAAGAAACGAGCTCTTTCTACTCTCGTTGTACAACGTCTTTTCTTAAACTCGCTAATGTCGTTGCTCGTACGTTTTTCATTCTCTATCTCTCAGCTCACTTTATATAATATACACATTCGTACAAATGCCTAAATAAGAACACACGTATAAAAGTATATGGCAGCAGGCGTATAGCCATGCTCGTTGGAGGGTCGTAGTTGCGAGAGGAAAGACCGAATATAGAATTGGAAGGAGATGGTTTAGAAAAACAAATGAAAATGAAAATGCGTAGCAATTTCTCACGCGCTATAGGGACACGCGCGAGTTATCCAAAGGGTGAAGAGAGAACGGAGTAATTCGCTAAGAAAATGGTATAAAAGTATATAACAAAAGAGTAAGGAGAGAGGATGAAAAAAAAGCTGCTGAAGACACTCTTATATCGTTGAAATCCGAGGGTCGTGCGAAAGTGTGCCCGCGTGTTAAATCTGTTTTCGTGTGCGTTCGTATTCGTATATGAAGGTAAAAAGGTAAGTCGGACCCATCGCACGTTTCCTCGACGTACTTACGCAAGCGCGATTCTTTTCTCACTCTCTTTTGTTGCTTTTCTCCATCGCTCCGGCTTTCTCTGCTCTTTAGTCTCTCCGAGTTCTTTTTTCCTTCCGTCTCAATCACGTAGTCGTTTCGCTGCACTTCCTCTCTCGGGTCACAGTGCCCATTGAATCGTTACGACATTGCTGTAGAGGAAGGAGGCAATCGTAGTCTTCGGGGGTGGAACGAATCGAGCAACTCCCCGAAGAGACGTGTTTCTTCCTCCATTATATACATATGTATATATATATTATGTGCGTTTACGTGTGTGAGTATAACGCCGCATGAAGGGCTTGTACGTATTGAATACACGCTCTCGGTCCCGAAGGCCTTAAAGTCTCGAAATCCTTTCAAGCGTCTCTTCTCCATCGATTACTCACCGCGTATAGTGTTGCTAATATATACATGTACGCAGATAAATATATGTCAAGTTAAGTGATGTCCTTTGGCGATACAAGATTCCTCGATACCAAGTAAGATATCGTATACCTTCTGGATTCAAAGTCATTTCGTATTAGATTTTTTCTTCAGGAACTTCTTCGCACTTTGCCTCAGTTGATTATGAATGGAGGTCTGCTGCGAAAGCATGCGGATAGATTCCTTTACATTGAGCCAAAGTGCATTCACCTGAGATAAAATGAGATAAAAAAGAAAGAAAAAAAAAAGGCTTTTTACGAACACATCAAACGAATTTCATATCTTTTCGACCTCACGCGTTTTACACAAATATAAACGAGTCACGTGTTTCCAATAAATTCATTCCACAAATCCACTCTCCATGAATATCTCATTCTTTGCACCCCTCGGATATTTCAATTTTTTATGGCCCAACCCTCCGCTCATAAGTCGAGACGTTCTTCGTGAGATTTCATTGGGAAAAGAATAAATAAGTTTGCCTCACGTAGCATATTTATGTCGGCATTTCGCTTGAATTTTTATTCCGATTTCAAGGGAAAAATAGCCGCAACGCAATTTTTTCTGAATATTGCTGTACTCAGTACAAATTATTTCGTTCCTTTTTCACGATTTATGACGCTGTTAACACGGGGCTTAACTCTCTGCAAACGATCATTTTTCATAATTTTTGAATGCTGCGGCCGAGTTCAAAGATCAAGCCAATCCTTGCGGAAATGCTACATCGCGGTTTATCCGAGAGAGAGAAACTGAGAAGCAACGGAAGAGAGAATGAGTTAATTCGCAAATTCTCGAGTACCTTCACCTCTGTTTTATCTCTTTTTCTCTCGTACGAGAGCGCCAGGGACGAAACTCATAAGCACAATTGATCGTCAGACCGTGCCAAAAAGCTCCCGCGCTAACCTCTCTGTACACTCCATCCCCTAGCCCGCATACAAGAGAGAGAAAGACAACGTCGAAACGAGAGAGTTGGAAGAAGGCAACGGTTTTACCAACACTGCACTCACCAACACGTGTTTGCGATAAATTCATTTTCGCACCGAGCGTAAATCTGCGGCAACCCCCGCGGCTCGCTCTGCACTGTACAGCTCCTAGTATATACACACCGCCATATATATATTTATATATGAATTCATATATACAGATCTTTATGTAATTATTGCTTAATATGAAAAGGGCGTATTTTCTGTCATTTAACTCAATGAAGGCCATTGAAAACTACCTTCTGACTCAAATTTTCATTTGGACAGTTAAATAGATACGTGGAATTATATTGCGTCATATTGCACCCTTGCATCGAGCATTTGTACACGTAGTACAAGCTTGCGATACTTATAATTTATGTCCACAAATATCCAAATGCCTGCATGCTCGAGAACCTCAAATTTTTACGATAAGCAGTAAAATTATGAGGTTAATTAAATGATAAAATCGAAAAGTGACATTCCTTTTAATTTTTGTTAAGCGTGAGAAACGTTTTTTGAGAAGAATTCTATCCGGAAAACTCGTAATTCTATTCAATACATCTCGGATACTGATTTCAGCAGTTCGTACGAACTGGAAGAAATATCGGAATAGTAAACGATGTATCGCATCTCTGGAGTATACATCTCCACGAAAATAAATCCAAATTGCAGTATTTATAGACGTTGATATCAATCCTTGAATGCAAAAGCGCCAATGGGAAGAGGAATACGCGAATGCTGACCGCAAAAACGCCAATGATAATCAAATTAATACATTCGCTCCAGCGCTGGGTTGTTACGAATTTACAAGAGATCGCAGTCCACGAATAGGATGGAGCGATCACACTCTAACGAACGAGGACGAACAAAAATGGTTGTGGGTAATTTTAGTGAACCAGCAAATTAAATATTCTCATAATTTTTTATCGGTCGTAACGTGAAGGTCAATTTGATTTTTCATTCGATCATACCGAGTTAATTAATTTATGTAAATAGCTGCAGCGTTCATTAAATCGTTTGATGGATTTTTATCGTGAGAGTATTTTATTATGGTGCGAAAAAGACTTTTGCTGGTGCAGGCAACAAATATTGCTGGATTCTCCGCGAGAGCGTTGAGTGAATGATTGCCTGTAGCGATATCGAATATTTCGAGCAACTGAACTTGCACTCGCGACGTTCGTATATAAGTTTACAAACTGTATGGTTACTGTGCCTTACAGAAAAACCACGACATAGGCACCTCTCGCTCTCGTCATCGAAGTTTCTCACCGGTTACATCGTCGTAAACTTGAAAATTGTGGTGGTTTTGTGCAACTGTAAGATTGACAGTGTTAGCGAAAGGGCGCACGAAATGTCAATCTTATTCATTCGATCGAAGCTTTACAACCGGCTTGGTCAAACGTGAATCACAGTTTGACACACGAGAAAGCTTTCCTTGCGAATATATAGCGTACATAGAACGGTCTCGAACATTCTACGTCAAAGCTGATCACTTCCCGGGGTCAAAAACTTTGTGGTATGATACTTTTTGTATATATAAACATACCGTTTACCCGAAGGGCTTGAAAGTCCAAAAATTATGCATTGGGAACGGGGCAATCACGATGGATGAGAAACTCATTAATTCCGTGGACCCTATCCTTTTTTTTCAATATGTTTCGTAATCGTTGCTCTTTAGTTGGTGTGAAAAAAATACGGTGGTATATAATTGGTTGATAAAAATGAAATTGATAACAGTTGATTATTCAGAAATGATTTAACCGGCTTCACCGTCGGAAGAGAAAAAAAAAGAAATTAAATTATTCACACACGACGGCCATCTTGATGACGCTCGGTTGTTCTGGGATCTCTTCTCGCCTGAAGGCCCCCGACGCGCAGTTCTCTCTCGGTCCTCGCGTCTCTTTCTTGTTTGTCCACCTCCTTCCCTCTCTTATATTCTGACGCCAACTTCGAGCAAGAATATTTCAACGCAGCACCTTTAGAATATTTTTTTCTACACGCTTTTTGCCTGTTTATTCTTTCGCCGTCTGACCGTCGTTCTACCGGGATTAGCCGCGTATCTAAAGTCACGTCTTCGCGAGAGAGCGGATTCGATGAGGACGTGTGTTTTAGCCTCGAAACGTGAGGACGTGTCGATCAACGGTTTATTTGTGTGTGTGTGTGTGTGTGTGTGTGTGTGTGTGCGCGCGTGTGTGTGCGCGCGCGTATGTGTGTGTGTGTGCGTGTATTTAGACTCGAATCTTCTGAAGAGAATTCGAAGTATCGTTATTTTTCCTCTTTAACACACTTTTTGTTCAGGAACGGTGCACATTCATTTATCGTTTACGCATACACGATCGACGTTTCAGTAATTGACTTTCCAAACAGACGACGATAAAAACGCAACAGTTATTTCGACACACTTCTATCGTCGAGGCATCTCAGGCTTTTTCACAAAACTTGCCAGTTACTCCAGACCGAACATTTCTTACACATTCTCCGCCGTTCCTCCTTGCTTTTCTCTCGTTTCGTGCCCCAAGGGAAGATAGAAAATCGTCGTAAGCACGTCTTCTCGTTCTCATCGTTGACGACGACTTCGAATATCTCTTCAGCTCTCTGGAACTTCAAGTCATTAGCGAATCGGCGAAAATCGACGTTCAGAATTGCTCCCGGGATGAATCGTAAAATGAACATAGCTTCGAGAATAAAAATCGAAGGAACATCGAATGGGAAATAGATATCGGAGGAACTCAAAGAGACTCCCCATTTAGGATCACGTTCAATGGATGCCCAACGACTTCCTTCGTGTTCGAGTCTCTA